>CM032454.1:5545695-5639005 GCA_019049505.1 Pachyrhynchus sulphureomaculatus
AAGGTTTAACCCATTTTGGTAACACGTTAGAGAAAATTAAAAACCATTTAAACAAATATAATATCAACACAATTTTTAGAACAAACAACTCGTTAGGAAAATTCATTAAAAACGCAAAGGGAAAACAAAATAGATCAAAAAAATCTGGAGTGGATCAGTTGAATTGTGGTTCTTTGTCATAAAAGTTACATAGGTCAGACAGGTCGCTCATTCGAAACTCGGATTTCAGAACAGAAAAGAAGCTATTTAAAAAACAAAAACGACTCAGCATACAGTAGTAGTTTAGTTCAGGTTTTTATGTGTTAATTTTGGTTAATTCTTTTTAGTTCTAGTTATTTCTGATTAGCGCTTAGATAGTTCTAGTTAATTCTTGTTTCCTGGTGGTATTTTTTTCACAAAATTACCATTTTTAGTAAAAGAAAAAAAAACGAAAAACCGGAACTTATTTTTGGCAAGACACTTTACCTTTTTAGTAAGTCACTATTAGTTGTGCAGGCTGCTCCAACTGCAATATCAAGTTTTTCTTGCGGCAAAAAACTTTTCTCGTAAAAATTCATTAAAGTATTGTGATGTGTTTGAGGGTCTTCACTATTTTTGATACCATGACATACGATAACATCTCGATAGTTACTGGGAACACTAAAAATGTATATAAAAATTAGTAAATTTAGATCTAGTAAGAGAATTAGAAAATGTTTAGGAAAATAATAAAATAATCGAGTTTATGCACTGCATTAGCTTTCATATGCAAACCGTTAAAATGAGAATTTGCAGATGGAGGAGATGCTGTAGTTGTACTTATTTTACATCTTTTTGCGTAACTTTTCACAAGGGTATGTAATATTTACATTACAAAATGTTTAATCAATTATTAATCGATGTCAATGAAAATGACTAAAGAACTTAGCCCATTATACTTCGTATTTACAACAGCACAGCATCATCTTTTTGGAAGAAAGTCAAGTTAAACATATTCTTCTGTCTTACTAATGCTAAAAAGAGTTGATTGATAATGGTCATCTGACTCTTTTTACATACAAACACACTTATTTAGACCTTGAAGAGGAAACTTTTTCGTTCCTTACTAATTTTTATTTAATTTCAAATTTAAGCTCTCCTTTAAATACTTATGTCTGCCAGAAAATACAGTAAAACCTGTCAAACGCGGCCACAAAAAATTTAGGAATATTGGCCGTTTAAGACAGGTGGCCGTTATTCCCAGGTTTTGCGCCCTATAAATAAAAGACATTATATTTTTAAACTTTTTCTTTATTTTATTAAATAGAGTTAGTATACACACAGATTGAAAAGTTAAAATGGTCTAATAATATAAAAAAATATTTTGAATGTACAGTATATATTCCATCAACATGTATTTTGAAAACGAATTGCTTACGGCTCCTTGCTTGCTAAGTTCTTCCAATCGGCATATGTTGATTCCTGTATGTTTCGGAACAACCCCCCTGATAACTACTCACGTCCCTCTCTTTCATCTCTAATTGTTAACACCATAGAGGAAAGGGACGTGATCAGTGCCTTAAAGAAACTTAAACCTAAATCAACCGCTGGAACCGATGGTCAACCAGCTTTTTTTTATTCGGGATTGCGCAGCTGTGTTGTCCAAGCCTCTCACGTTTCTTTTCAATCTGTGTTTAAAATCATCGCCCTTTCCACAAATCTGGAAGAAGTCTAAAATATGTCCCGTATTTAAAAAGGTGATAAGAGCCACATTGAAAATGACAGACCTGTGGTAATATTGAACAACTTTTCAAAGGTTTTTCGAAATTGTGCTATATGACATTATATTTAATCATGCTAAACTTTTCATAACTGAAAGCCAACATGGATTCTTTCCAGGGCGTTCAACCATTACCAATTTAGTTACAATTACTGAATTTATTTCGGAAAGTATGGACAATGGAAGACAAGTCGACGTAGTTTATACAGACTTCTCAAAGACTTTTGACCGGCTTGACCATGGTATTCTGCTTGAAAAACTATCAAACTGTGGAGTTAATGGCAATTTATTATACCTGCCGAAATCTTATTTAATTAGCCGTCAACTGATAGTAAATTATCGTGGTTTTGAGTCGGTCATTATTAATGCTACCTCTGGTGTTCCTCAAGGGCCTATCCTAGGACCGTTATTATTTAACATATTTATAAATGACATCACCAGAGGCCTTACCTCGTCGTCTTTGCTTTATGCTGACGATCTGAAAATATACCGATGCATAGACTCTCTCCATGATTGTGTAACTCTTCAGGATGATCGTTGGTGTATTCGTAATAACTTATATTTGAACACAAAAAAATGTTTTTCTATGTCATTCACTCGAAAGAAATTACCAGTAAATTTTTTATATAATTTAAACCATAATGATCTTGAAAACTGTTATCGTTTCAAAGATCTTGGTGTAACGTTTGATGCTAAACTCAGTTTTGTGGTCCATATAAATGAGACTATTGCTTCTTCTTATAGGTGTATGGGTTTCATCATGAGGAATTCAAGAGACCTTTCAAACATTGAAACCATCATCACTTTATTTAATGCTTCGGTTCGTTCTAAAACTGGAATATGGCTCAGTTATCTGGTACCCAACATATGAGATCCATAGTAATCATATTGAAAAAATCCAAAGACGATTTGTTTAAATTAGATGGTATTTATCCACCATTGGGTTTCCCTAATGATGTTCTATTAAGAAGATTCAATATTGTTAGCCTTTCTCGGCGTAGAGAATATGCTACAATCTTGTTTTTATATAAAATCTTGAACAACAGAATTGAATGCCCTTGCACCCTCTCAAGTATTAGGTTCCGTGTGCCATCTCAACACGCTCGCCTAAACCATTCCCTTTTCTACATGCCTGTTCCAAGAACAAACTTGTTGATGTACTCGCCGCTATACGTTATGTGCATGAATTATGAAAGGGTCAAACATATAGTTGATATTTTCTGTTGCAGTATAACATCTTTACGTAGGTCATGTTTAACCCTGGATTAGGTCTCTCTCTCTCTCTTTTTTTTTTGTTTTTTTATTTAGCTTGTAGTGTAGTTATTAGAATTATTAAAATACTAATTTGATAGATACTTATCTATTTGTATTTGTTATATTTGAATGTTCCTATCCTATAATTGGATTCTTCTGTAGGATAGTTGTATTAAATAAATAAAAATAAATAAATAAGTAAATATATACTATACTAATATATTCATATTATGGATTTTTTAAAAATGTATACATGTTATTAACACTTTCGCTGCCGCCTACTCCGATCGGAGTTGATCGGCGCTTGACGCACTTGCCGGCTACTCCGACCGGCGTCCTAGCGATTCATGTTCTGACAAGTCATTAGTTTGTTGGCCTCCGTTGTTAACGTATGTTTTTCGTGGTGGCATAGAGTAAGAGTGTTTCGAGACGTATTTTATTGGCTTGGTTTTTAATTTGAAAAATTCAAAGTTTTACAATACATATTTCAAATCTGTCGTGTGATAAGTGTTGTTTACTTACATATTGTATTGTTTTATACATTTTTACTGAGAAAATGAGTGGATATGACGAGGCTGAGCCGTCTCAAAGAAAACGCCCGCGCTTACAACGGACTACAGCGAACAGGAGAGCACTAACTCAAGAAGAGCTTGAGGCCATTCTTAATGAAGAAGACGACCTTTTTCCATCAAGTGAATCTGAATACGAATTATCCCACAGTTCAGAATCTGATTCTGATGAAGATGAAGAAGTCGGACAGATACAACAGCCACCAACTGTCAACTTAGAAGGTACCAACGTTGCTCAAACTACTCCGCCTACGCCTACGCCAATTACGGGCTGGGCAAATGATTCTAAAAGTCCGAACGATATAAAAAACTTTTGAATTTACGAAGAGGCAGGAATTGTTAGTACCAAAACCGGGGAACAGCCCTATAAATTATTTCTTTTTATTGTTCGACGAGAATTTTTTATGAATTTCATTATTCAAGAAACAAACAAAAATGCAGTTAGCGTTTTATGTGAGAGTTCGTCGGAAAAATCTCGCATTAGTGCATGGAAAGATGTAACCGTTGATGAAATGAAAATATTTTCTTGGACTTTTGTTCACTATGGGAATGGTCCCACTGTCCAGATTGCAAGATTACTGGAAAACTAACGATAGAGTGTTCAATTTTCCTGTGTTTCGAGAACAAATGAGTAGGAATCGTTTTCTATTGATTTTGCGATGTTTACATTTTTATTCAGAAGATGAGCTTACGGAACCTAACAGAGATGTTCTGAAACGGATCAGACATGTAATTGATTATTTCTATAATAACATGAAACACATTTATTATCCAGGGAAGCAGCTTGCCTTAGATGAAAGCATGGTGTTGTGGCGAGGACGGTTGGGTTTCCGCCAGTACCTAAAAAACAAGCGTCACAAATATGGGATCAAACTCTATATGTTGACGGAGCCGAATAGAACCGTTTTGAGGTTCCGTGTCTATACAGGAGCTAATGATGCAGATCTACGTGGTACAGGGCATGCATCCAAGGTAGTTTTGACACTTATGGAGGAATTACTCGATAATGGCCATTCTTTGTATATGGACAATTTTTATAACAGCTTTGCCTTGTCAAAACAACTTCTTGACAGAAAAACATATTCCACGGGTACCCTAAAATCCAATCTAAAAGAAAATCCATTAGAATTGGTAAAAAAAAAGATTAAGGTGGGAGAAAATGTATCCGCATTCAAAGATGGCGTTCATATAGGAAAATGGACAGACAAGAGGGAAGTGACGTATATCACAACAGAGTACGACAATACAATACAAATAACCACTAATAGAAGGGGAGTTGAAAAACAAAAACCGCTGGCAATTATTGAGTACAATAAATATATGTCAGGCATTGACCACCAAGATCAACTTCTTTTGTATTATCCTTGCGAACGCAAAACAATAAGGTGGTATAAAAAGTTATTTATACATGTAGTGCAATTGCTTGCGCAGAATGCTTTTAAATTCTACAATGCCGATTATGGAAATAGAAAAATGACAATGTACGATTTTCGGATTTCTATTATAAATGCTCTTCTTCCAGTCAGACCAGGAGTTGCAATTGTCCCCAGACGTGTAGAATCAAAACATTCTATTACGAAGATACCTGAACAAACTCGTGACAAAGAAAACACACTCAGGGTAAAAAGAAAACAGTGTCGTCAGTGCACTAAAGAAGGTAAAGGAAGAAAATAAACTGTATTCCAGTGTAATGACTGTAATGACAAACCGGGGTTGTGTGTGGAGTGTTTCGACAAATATCACGATTCCTTGTAGTTCATAAATACTTTTATATTTTATTCTATGCTTATTATTTGGTTTTCTTTCGTTATCGTTCTTTTATTTGATATATTTTATAATAGGACTATTTTGTCGTGGTACCTGAAATGAATTTATTTTTTCATGTTTTCAAAGTTATTCCAAACAAAATAGCTAAAATTTTTATTTTTACAGTTTCTTATGCTTTAGATAATAAATAATGAGGTTGCAATAATCTGTTTTAGTAAAAAATCCGATCGGAGTCGCCGGCACACTAACCGTTTCACAAAAAATGCTCGTCAATGCCACCGACTCCGATCGGAGTTGTTTTTGTTTTTTTTGTTATACTAATTTTTTATGTTTCCAAAAAACATTTAATACTGAATTAAGGGTTTTCGACCGTAGTTTCATAATTATGTGCGAAAAACTTAATTTGGCTCCTCGGGATGACGCACTACTCACAAAGCGGCAGCGAAAGTGTTTTAAGCTTTTTTGAAGTATGTTTCAATTGTTGTTCAATTGCAGTTTCTCAACAATTTCCGAAATACTGAAGTTTGAACTTTCTGTAGGCACATCACTCTCAATGGAAACAAACTCATCCAAGTTTTATTATGGCCTAAAGGAAAGAGCTGAGCAAGGGATATTTCGTCTTCTTCGTCAAAAATAGCATCTTCTGGAACAACATCGGAGAATCCGGCCTTGAAAAAGCATTTTAATTGTAGCTGGAGAAATATTTTTCCACGCAGTCGTAATCCATATTAGTGCATTCGTTCAATTGATGCTTTTCTTAGATTTTTCAAAATCGCTATAACTATCAACAAACGTAAGTAGCCTTTTGATCAAAAATTTTCTATATATCATCTTAAAATTTTGAATTATTCCTTGGTCTAAAGGCTAACAATATGACGTGGAGTTTGGTGGTGCCAAAAAAACCAGCTTAACATTTTCTAGTGGCACTTTAAAATGGGAGGTAGCATTGTCCAAGAAAAGCAGCACTTCTATTTTGTTTCTTCATTTTTATTATCAAATTTATGGAGTCATCTGATCTAGAAAGCGGAGCGATGTTTATCAAGCAATCTTGTCTGTTGATTCTTTTTTATATTGTAAAATTCTAAATAGTGGTCGGTTGCTTGTGGATTATGACTCATGTATTGTCTATGATGCTTTAAAATTCTGTTATAAATGTAGTGGTTTAAATCATTTTTCAAAAAATTGTAAATCCACAGTTGAATACTGTCCTAATTGTTCTCTAAATCACAGTATTTCTAAATGTAAATCTGATCATTTTAAATGTATTAACTGTGTTAATGCAAAAGTTGAAACAGATATTAACCATGCAGCGTGGAATGCAGTTAAATGCCCTATTTATAAAACTAAGTTGGATGCTTTTAAAACATCTCTTGCATCTAAAATATAGCAATCAAGTGATGGCTTGCGGTTGAGAGCATTGGGGCGGAAACTTAAAGAATTTTCTATTTATTATCAGAATGTACGTGGTTTGAAAACTAAAACACATGACCTTCTTAATGCTTCCTATCTTTGTTCCTACGATCTTATAGCACTTACTGAAACTTGGCTCGACTCTAGTGTCTTTGATGCCGAGTTGTTTAGTAGTCAGTACAATATCTTTAGGGCTGATCGTAATTTTGCTTTAACGAATACTACGAGGGGTGGTGGCGTACTGCTTGCTTTGAGCAAGACCTTCAATGCAACTAAAATTGAATTTCATTCTTCGCTTCCTAATGTTAGTATGATCGCCATAAGATTGGAATTGTCCCATCGTGCAGTTGGCATTCTTCTGATTTATGTCCCACCTAACAGTAACACTGTTACCTATGACACTCTATTTGAAGAAATGTTGGACTCTGGTTATTTTACTAATGAAGACGATTTGCTAGTCTTGGGGGATTTTAATCTTCCTACTTGTGCAAATTATGTTATGGATGCCTCTTATAGTGACAACCAAATTTCTTCTTTACTTGACTTATGCGAGTTTTTATCTTTAAATCAATATAATCGTAATTATAACGAAAATAATCGTCTGTTAGATCTTGTATTTAGTAGAACTCCACTTAATGTATATAGTGCGGATCATCCTTTGATACCATTGGATCTTCATCACCCTGCCTTACAGGTCATTATTAATGCTACCTCTGGTGTTCCTCAAGGGTCTGTCCTAGGACCGTTATTGTTTAACATATTTATAAATGACATCACCCGAGGCCTTACCTCGTCCTCTTTGCTTTATGCTGACGATCTGAAAATATACCGATGCATAGACTCTCTCCATGATTGTGTAACTCTTCAGGATGATCTAGATACTTTAAATCGTTCGTGTATTCGTAATAACTTATATTTGAACAAAAAGAAATGTTTTTCTATGTCTTTCACTCGAAAGAAATTACCAGTAAATTTTTTATATAATTTAAACCATAATGATCTTGAAAAATGTTATCGTTTCTGTTATCTTGGTGTAATGTTTGATACTAAACTCAGTTTTGTGGATCATATAAATGAGATCATTGCTTCTTCTTATAGGTGTATGGGTTTCATTATGAGGAATTCTAGAGACATTTCAAACATTGAAACCCTCAACACTTTATTTAATGCTTTGGTTCGTTCTAAACTGGAATATGGTTCAGTTATCTGGTACCCAACATATGAGATCCACATTAATCATATTGAAAAAATTCAAAGACGATTTGTGAAGTTCCTCTGGTTTAAATTAGATGGTATTTATCCACCATTGGGTTTCCCTAATGATGTTCTATTAAGAAGATTCAATATTGTTAGCCTTTCTCGGCGTAGAGAATATGCTACAATCTTGTTTTTATATAAAATCTTGAACAACAGAATTGAATGCCCTTGCACCCTCTCAAGTATTAGGTTCCGTGTGCCATCTCCACACGCTCGCCTAAACCATTCCTTTTTCTACATGGCTGTTCCAAGAACAAACTTGTTGATGTACTCGCCGATATACGTTATGTGCATGAATTATGAAAGGGTCAAACATATGGTTGATATTTTCTGTTGCAGTATGACATCTCTACGTAGGTCATGTTTAACTGTGGATTAGGTCTGTCTCTTTTTATTTTTGTTTTTCTTTAGCTTGCAGTGTAATTATTAGAATTATTAAAATGCTGATTTGATAATACTTATCTATTTGTACTTGTTATATTTGAATGTTCCTATCCTATAATTGGATTGTTCTGTAGGATAGTTGTATTAATTAAATAAATTAAATAAATAAATAAATAAATAAATAATTTCTGACGTCACCCAAGCCTTTTTTCTTAGATTCCCATTCTAAGGGTAACTTGTCAACATGACTACCTTTAAAACAACGAGGATTTTTACATTTCCCAAATATTAACGGATTTTCTTTTTCTCCTTCCATATTTCCACACAGTAAAATAGTTAATCGCTGTTTTGCTACCTTCTTTTCTGCACATTTATTGTTTTTTAAAACAAATGTATTATTTGGCATGGTTCGGTAATAAAGACCTGTTTTATCAGCATTATATACATCTCGTGGAGAATAATCTTTAAAAATTAGCGGTAATGTAGTTTTCCAGGCCTCTACACCATTCAAATTTATATCTGCTCACTCACCAGAAACTGACTTAAAACTAATATGTTATTGTGCCGTTTACAGAAACTTTCCAACTACCCATTTGATGCAGCGAAATTTTCCACTTTAAAACTGCTTGACGCCTCCAGTGCTTTTTATTTGAGTAGTGGTTCAGATATTGGAACTGCTAATCCTACTGACTTGGGAAACTTTTTGTTTTTGCTCCAAGTTAAAACCCTCTTCAAACATATTTTTTAGTTCACTCTTATTTTTTAATTTATCGAGAATTTGCGCTTTTCCAACCTCTCAACTCAACTTTTCAGCCAATTTTCGCGAACTTAATGCAAACTTTTCACTTTCAGTGATGATAATAATTTTGTCTTTAGTGACAAACGTTCTCGATTCAGCGACATTATTAAGAACGTGTTCAGTACGAAGACAACTTTAAAATAGTGGAATAAACGAAAAACTTCAAATTTAAACCAGATAATTTTATCAACAATAATGGGTATTTTCTCGAATAAATTGACCAGTTACAGTAGTAGTAAAAGTAAAAGGTTGAAGGCCCATAAAAATAATTATGTATGTATGTCATAAAACCTTTCGGCCAGCCCGGTCGTTATTACCAGGTAAATTTCCAACGAAATATGCCATAAAAATTTCGGTTTAACCAAGCCGTTTAATACAAAAGGCCGTAATTAGCAGGTTTTTGTATACGGGAATTTATATGCAATAGGTTTCGGGAAGCTTAATACTGTCCGTTACCACAGGCTGCCGCTTATTGCAGATGGCCGTTAACACAGGTTTCACTGTATTTCCAAACTTATTTGTTAGATTAAGGTTAGTTCTGCATATTTTATTTTATTATGGGTGTTAAATTTCGGATTTTTTTTTCGGAACGCACAATTTATAAATTTGAAAAAGATTTGATTGAAGGCTATATTTTATTCAATGTCAATTTTAGACAACGAAAGTAGTGGACCGCTAGGGCAGCAGAAGCATCACTTAGTGAACGACAATAGCGGAGGTGGCGGGTACACTAGATAATAAATATTATGTAGAATTTGCCAAAATATTTGGTTTTACATAAGTTGATCTGTTTTTAAATCTTGTGTAGAAGGTTAAAAAGTACTTCGTAATTTCTACGTTATTTTAATTTTACGGTTCCTTTGTTAGGTCACATAATAAAAAAAGGTAAGTTACATTTTTTGAATATAAAATATTCCTGTGATTAAAGGAATTTTATCTAAATATGTGGGATTCGTTAGGTAGCATTGATATAACAACTAAAGGCGAAAGAAAAGAATCGCATTTTTAGAAGTTACCAGCCGTGCTGTGCCGCTCTGCCTGAATAGACTTAGTAAGTCGCCGACAGAGTGCAGTATAAGCATCTATTTGTTATAGTTTTCCGTTAGTTACCTGGATAAAGGACTAAAAATGTGTTCTCGTATTTGCTGAACCTAGCCCAGCTGATGAGTCGTGATACGACGAAACGCGTCTTGGGATGGTTCAGCAAATACGAAGAACACTTTTGGTAACTTCTAAAAATGCGATTCTTTTCGTTTCGTCTTTAGTTGTTATACCAATGCTGCCATCTATGCCTTCGAGCAGTAAGCTCGAGAAAGGTGCGTTTCTGCAATAAGTGCCAGCCGTGCTGTGCCGTTCTGCCTGAATAGACTTAGTAAGTCGCCGACAGAGTGCAGTACAAGCATCTATTTGTTATAGTTTTGGGATTCGTTACATAATTTTGTGCTTGTTTACATAATTTTATGGAAATTGTATGTAAAGACTTGGACGGTTACAGAAATTTGTGTATCATTACATAATTGATGGTTGTCGTTGCAATGTCATAAAATATGTTAGAAAATAGAAAAATTACGTGAAATTCTATTAAAAATGTTGTTCGCTGTTTATTGTTAAGACGAAGAAAAATACATAAGGTCCCCGATGTAGGAGAATTTCCGTTTAATAGGAGAATAAATTTATTCTTAGGCAGTGATTTAGAAATTTCCTGTTCAACTTTTTTCCAAACTTAAGAAACAAAACAACTTTTACTATCCATAGCAATTGGATTTTTAGTGGCAACAGAATCGTTGAATATAAAAGTCTAAAATAAAATCGAAGTTCAAGAAGTAATTAGGTTTACTTATCACCTACCTTCTAAAATCTTGTAAAAAGTTAGTGTACTGAGTTTTAATAAAGTCCAGGGCACCGGCGTGACCAAGCTTGGCGGCCCAGTCCAAAAGCAAATTTCTTCTTAATATTTCACTATGGGTCACAACGGTTTGATCATTCGGATCTGGAATTACTAGTTGTGGTGTTATTAGAGCAAGAACGTCTTCCTAACAAATAAAAAAAACATCTTCACAAAATTGACCAACAATACCAGGATTCTCAAATCGCTAGCTTCCTAATGTTTTGTTATAATGGTTGATGGAATAGATACTGCTAGCGCTCAGTTAATATTATTCTTTTAATCTTCCTAATGCATCAATTCAGACCCTTAATTCAACTTTTGATTAGTCAACAAATCGAAACAGTCAGCTGATATTTGTTACCAAATGCTGTTCACTGACCTATAATATCGGGTCTTCCATTAAGGACTTGACAACTTTTTTTTGAAATAAAACGTAACCCATTTGAGACATTTCGAAAATTTTACTATCGGCGTGAAGTACAATCAAACCATTTATGTATGGAATTCGACTTCATTCATATGTCCACCACGGGCACGTTTGCAGCGGTCGATTCGTTGAACCCAATTTTCGATGACTCGGCCACACATTTCGACGGAAACGGCCGCTATCTCTCTTTTAATATTGGCTCTGAGCTCCTCTAACGACGCAGGCTTATTAGCATAGACCAATGATTTAACGTACCCCCATAAAAAGAAGTCTAGAGGTGTTAAATCACACGATCTAGGCGGCCATTCGACGGGATCATTTCTCGATATAAAACGTTCACCGAATTTAGATTGCAGTAAGTCGATTGTTACACCCGCTGTGTGGCTTGTGGCGCCGTCTTGTTGAAACCACATATCATTAATGTCTAGCCCATGCAATTGATTAAAGAAATAACGTTGCAACATGCCTCTGTAGCGATCTCCATTGACTGTAACGTGACGGTTATTTTCATCATCGAAAAAGAACGGCCCAGTGACACCACCGGCATGAAAACCGCACCAAACAGTAATTTTTTGTGGATGAAGTGATGTTTCTTCAAGCACATGAGGGTTTTCACCTGACCAATAACGCATATTCTGTTTGTTGACGAAGCCGTTTATCCAAAAATGCGCTTCATCACTAAAGATGATTTTGCGATGAAATTGGTCATCTTCTTCCAACATTTCTAGAGCCCAATTCGAGAACATACGTCGCTTCATATGATCGAGTGGCTTTAGTTCTTGAGTTAACTTTAACTTATAAGGGTGCAGGCCAAGATCCTTTCGCAAAATTCGCCATAGTGTGGTCTGAACGATGCCCAATTCTTGAGAACGCCGTGAAATCGACTGTTTTGGTTCGTTTGAGATGGACGCTTGAACGGCAGCAATATTCTGACCACTTCGACCAACCCGTTGCAGCGAATAAGTTAACTCAAATTTTTTCACTAGACTATGAATTGCTTGTCTACTGGGACGAGAATTACGACCAAAAATTGGCGTTAACGCTCTTAAAGTTGCAGTCACCGACTCCAAATTTTGGTAGTAAATTTTAATTATTTGTAAACGTTGTTTACCATGATCAAATGTTGACTTTACTGAATGTTTTGACGTTGACAATTTGGTGATTGGCTTAAGGGTGCGTTAACAGTGAAATTTCAAAGTTGTCAAGTCCCAAATGGAAGACCCTTTATATAGTCTAAAAGCGATTCTGCAATAAGTTAGCAAGCTCAGCTTACTTCTAGTTTGTAGGCCAACCGGGAAACATTGACCATTAAATCGAAAGTGATTTAGTTACTAAACTGTACCATAGCAATATACCTTGTATCTGACTGAAGTGATATAGTCTGTCTAGTAGGAGCGTAACAGGATTTACTCACAGTCGGCAAACGATACTCATCGAATTTTTGTGTTCGCCGATAGGTGTGTCCTTTGTGCTTCTTTTATTTGAACCAAAGTATTAGTTGCTATATGAATTATGTTAGAATAAAAAAAAATTCAAAATGAGTGCTGCATACCCGTCTCGCTTCGAAGTTACGTTCTTGTATTTTCAACCAGACGGACAAAAAATATCTTAATCCGCCGCTGTTGAATATATGGGAAAATCAAAGTCGTTCGCCTAAGAGTAGGTGCAATGCTATTTGAAGACAAAAATCGTTAATGATTTTCCGGTACGTTGAGCAACGCGAACCTATACTGACAAAGACGTACAAATAGTCGTACGCGTATGTCAAAGCAGTAGTATGTTGTCTGCATCAAGGACATGCAAGATTACGACAAAAATGTTTAAGAATGTCGTCTGAAACCAATCGATGTTATCTCAGTGTTCATGGCGATGGAGCAGTACAATTGAGTACAGCAGAAGGATGACGATCTCAAACATCGAAGGTGGCTCTGCACGTTCTGGAGAGGGAGAGGGAGAGGGAGAGGGAGAGGGAGAGGGAGAGGGAGAGGGAGAGAGGGAGAGGGAGAGGGAGAGGGAGAGGGAGAGGGAGAGGGAGAGGGAGAGAGGGAGAGGGAGAGGGAGAGAGGGGAGAGGGAGAGGGAGAGGGAGAGGGAGAGGGAGAGGGAGAGGGAGAGGGAGAGGGAGAGGGAGAGGGAGAGGGAGAGGGAGAGGGAGAGGGAGAGGGAGAGGAGAGGAAGAGGAAGAGGAAGAGGAAGAGGAAGAGAGAAGAGGAAGAGGAAGAGGAAGAGGAAGAGGAAGAGGAAGAGGAAGAGGAAGAGGAAGAGGAAGAGGAAGAGGAAGAGGAAGAGGAAGAGGAAGAGGAAGAGGAAGAGGAAGAGGAAGAGGAAGAGGAAGAGGAAGAGGAAGAGGAAGAGGAAGAGGAAGAGGAAGAGGAAGAGGAAGAGGAAGAGGAAGAGGAAGAAGAGGAAGAGGAAGAGGAAGAGGAAGAGGAAGAGGAAGAGGAAGAGGAAGAGGAAGAGGAAGAGGAAGAGGAAGAGGAAGAGGAAGAGGAAGAGGAAGAGGAAGAGGAAGAGGAAGAGGAAGAGGAAGAGGAAGAGGAAGAGGAAGAGGAAGAGGAAGAGGAAGAGGAAGAGGAAGAGGAAGAGGAAGAGGAAGAGGAAGGAAGAGGAAGAGGAAGAGGAAGAGGAAGAGGAAGAGGAAGAGGAAGGGAAGAGGAAGAGGAAGAGGAAGAGGAAGAGGAAGAGGAAGAGGAAGAGGAAAGAGGAAGAGGAAGAGGGAAGAGGAAGAGGAAGAGGAAGAGGAAGAAGAGGAAGAGGAAGAGGAGAGGAAGAGGAAGAGGAAGAGGAAGAGGAAGAGGAGGGAGAGAGAGACGGAGAGAGCGAGAGAAAGAGGGATAGAGAGAGAGAATCAAGAACTGTTATTGGAAAATTCAGATAAGTAGACATAAATATCACTTTGCTTACTTTTAATGTTGTTTCTGTTAGCTCATCTTGAATTTCACCCAACAAATAGTCAACTTCTTTCAAGAATGTATACCAAGGAAGATACTCCGTTTCATATATCAAGTACTTAGCTAGTGTAAAAGCACTTTCATAAGGCCTGCAAAAAAATATTATCGTCTTTTTATAAGTACATAATTAGGAAAAAAGTCAAAACTCTTCTATATTTACTGAAATAAACTTTGCCACGTTCATATGGTCAGTATATCTTTATAGTATTATTTTAAAAGAGGTAAGTGCAATTACGGGAAATATATATTAAATCAATTTCAAATTAAATTGAGAAACATGACAGCAAAAAATGATAAAAGTTTTACCCAATTAGAACTTTACTTGGAAACCTTTAACAAATAAAAATAAATTTTGTTCAGTTGTTTTATATTGCATTTTTCCCATATAAATAAATAAATCAAGTACAGAAATTGGCAAATAACTTTAATAGCTAGATTCACTAAACAAGTTTGAAAGTAGGAAAACTCTTTAGTTTTGTTTTTGATAGTTATAAGAGGGCAAGTTTCTAACCTAACATAGCAAGAATAAGCGAAACTCAAAAACAAAAAGTATTTATTTAACGCCCTTTCAACTTTATTCACTTAGTGCAACCGTTATAAAGTAACTCTAGCCAACAAAAAATATTTGTCTTTATTTCCAGACCATTCTTCAAAACCGTTTATTACTTTTTCAGTTTAATGAAATTTTCCAATATTCTCCAGTCACTGTTTGCCGTGTTTCATTTAATCTATATGAAGTATCTCATCCTTGTCCCAAAAAACGGAGCAAGAACTTTCCTGCTCTAAGAAAAACTTCTTGAGGCAAACTAACTTACCATGTTAGCACTCCTTTGCTAATTCCTTTAATATTAATGTACCATCGTTTCACTCATAGTTACCATTCGATCACAAAAGTTAAATGAACCATCTTTAAAACGGTTACAAATCAACTTACGTGTTGTGACTCTCAGTCGTTTTTAATTGGGGTTCAGACATTTAGGGATTCATTTAGCTGATAATTTTCTCATACCTAAATCAGAACGTACAATGTGAAAAGCAAGTTCATATGAAATGCCCAATTCGTCGACTCTCCAAAATCACTTCATACACAGCCTCAACATTCTCCGGGTGAACATAAAAACAGATCTTTCAGCACTGTTCATCCCTGATGTCAGTTCCTCCTCCCTTGAAATTCGCAACCCAATTTATGATATTAACTAAGTTGGGAATGTGGAATCTTTGACACAATGACACCACTTAGTATATACACACCAAATTAAGGTTTTCTGGTTAATTGAGTTTTCTTAATAAGCCCCTTATCTCTGTCGGTCAGCTGTCTCATGTTGTCCTTGTCATCTTTCCTATATGGCGGTGGCCATGTGTGGTTGTCACAGGTGAAATAATTAACAATGTTTTCAACATCCAAGGTTCTCGATCACATCAATGTTTTAAATCTGGTTTTTATAATTTTATCTATAGTGTTATGGTGTGTATTTTATATATTTTATGGATTAACCAACGTTTTTATGTATAAGCTACCTACGGCCATTCAGGCTAACTCAACTTCACACTTCTCATGTGAGTTTTTTGACTTTATTATGACTAATATCTTATTCTTGTTCTACACTAATTTTATTTATTATAACAACTTAATTATAACATTATTAATTTAAATTTGTCCCAAACACGATCAGTGAATATGTTTTGTTCTCCTTTTCAGTTCTTGCCCTGAAGAAGGTCCCAATCTAGGACCGAAATATTGGCTTAATGAAAATTGTGTGATCACTTATCACGCCCTTTTTGCCGAGTTCCCCAACTAAGATTTTATATATATATATATATATATATATATATATATATATATATATATATATATATATATATATATACTTTTTAATTCGTAGAAGTCTACACTATGAATTAAAAAAAAATCATAGATGACTATAGTGATTACAGTAGGAGCGACACCTTGGTCATACTTGGCAGCCATAGTCCCCATTATTAGGAACACTAGTCCAGTCAGAATACCACCAAAACAGGCCAAAAGCGGAAATCGTCGGATATTGCTAAGTTTTTCTAAAAAATACTCGTTTCGACGAGTATATTAAGGAAAAAATATGGCGACCGCTAAAAAAATTGGAGCAGCAACAAACACCCTCAAAAATGGGAAAGAACTGGGAGAATTGACCCGTTTTTGGGGTTTTTAGCGTATTTTTTTTTTTTTTTTTTTTTTTTTTTTTTTCCAATTTTATCATAAATTTATGGAAAATAAACTAAAAATTTTGACAGATTTTGATTCTAGATCAAAAAATAAAAAATTTAAGGAGCTGTGGATATGATTTTAACCTTCTGATCGAGAGAAATTGGCAGTTTTTGTCGTTTTTTTTTTTTTTTGTCATTTTTAGTGTTCCGTACGGAACACTTATAAGATCATTTCGGTGTCTGTCCGTCTGTCCGTCTGTCCGTCTGTCCGTCTGTCCGTCTGTCCGTCTGTCCGTCTGTCTGTCCGTCTGTCTGTCCGTCTGTCACACCCGATTTTCTATGAAACTATTTGTCATAGAAAGTTGAAATTTGGTAGTAATATAGGAATTGATGGCCTCATCAGAGCCATGTAGTTTTGAAAGTTAAATTTTGACTTAAGGGGTTAGTTTTGGGGGGTGAAATCGGAAGTGAAAAAAAATTTTTTTACTAGTTAATCGAGTGTGGTGTCAAATGAAAGCTTGTGAAAACACGAGTAAAAAGTATATATATGATGTAATATTTGCACGCACTTTTCTTTGTATTATTTTTAAAAAAATCGCGAAAAATCGCTGTCCACCGCCTTATCTCGGAAAGTACTTATCAAAAAATTTTGAAAAAATTCTGGAATATTCTCCACGGGGTGTAGATTGAACGAAAATTATCACGAGTGCATTATCTGTAATAATTTATCTGGTATATAAAAAAAAAACAGAAATTTCAAGGTCATCAATTTTCAGTAAAGATTGGAAATAAACTTTGTTGAAAACTTATTTGGGGTGTGTTTTGTGAAGTCGCTGATCATTTTATATCACCGTAACATAAATTTTGACTTAAGGAATTCGTTTTGAGGGGTGAAATCGGAAGTGAAAAAAAATTTTTTTACTAGGTTATCGAGTGTGGTGTCAAATGAAAGCTTGTGAAAACACGAGTAAAAAATATATATATAATGTAATACTGTGCGCACACGTTTCTTCGTATTACTTTTAAAAAATCGCGAAAAATCGCTGTCCCCTACCTTATCTCGAAAAGTACTCATCAAAAATTTTGAAAAAATCCTGGAATATTCTCCACGGGGTATAGATTGAACGAAAATTATCATTACCTTTAATAATTTATCTGGTATAGAAAAAAAACCAAAATTTCAAGGTCACTAGTTTTCAGTAAAGATTGGAAGCAAACTTTATTGAAAACTCATTTGGGGTGTGTTTTGTGAAGTCACTGATCATTTTATACCACCCTAACAAAATTTTCTATTTTAAAAACAATCGTACGGAACACTAATTGTGCAAGTTCAACTTTCACTTGACCGGTTTATTTATGATTAAATAGGTGTACTTACAAACTGTAAGCTAATTTTTTTTAGTTAACTATGGAAATATATTCCATGGACATTACTGTAATTGACCCAAACATAATTTTAGCCATTTTTTACATATTAGATATGTTTTTCACCCCTCATAATATTGATAAATTTTACCGATTCACGTTTTTTTTTTTACTTCTGACGAATTTTTTAAACAACTTTTATCGGTATACTACTATCTTACTTAAAATATCAGAAAATGTTCCTTAGTCCTTAAGCTTTCATTTAAGGTACTTAGGAACTCACTTAACCAATTTAAGCTCGAGAAATCTGCCATTTTTTTTTTTCAAATTTAATTTTTTTTAATGCAAATTTACGATCTCTTTTTAAAAAATTATTTTTTCTTGAGTTTTGTAATATTTTCAGTAACCAAAGTTATTTTTAATTATTATACATAGATTTCTGCACATGTTGAGTGGCTGAGGAAGTCATTTGGTCCAGTTAGGCTGAAAAAACTGGCCAGTATGAATCTTATATTTGTACGTCATATTTTTTATGTAATATTATTTATTACGATTTTTATACAAATAAAAGATAAATTAACCAATAATGATGTTGAAAGGATTCCTTTTTTATTTATAATTTTATATAGAGATATAATAAATAAATTAATAAAAATTATAAAAGTTACTGCCAAAATAATAATTTTAATGATACAAGTTTAAGTTTTTTTTTTATGAGTTTAGCACACGTGCTGCAGGGAAGTCCTTAGAGCGCTCAAGGAGCGGCACGTGTGCGGAAAAAAAAAGCGATTTATGTTGTTCTTGAATCGCTGTAAATTGTACTCGGTGGGAAAACACAGAGCTGGGCAAATTATTCCAAAGAGGTGATGTTCTCCATATAAAAGACTGCTTGAAAAGCGTTGTACGAGGAGTAACAAGCTGAACCTCATACGGATGTGAAACACTAGTTCGACGTGTATTTCTAACATGCACCGCTTTGGGAGGAATTAAACGGGCCACATCCTTCGAACACTTTCCATGAAAATACTTGTAGAACACACTAAAGTCGCCAACCGTTCTTCGATGTTCCAGCGAATCCAGTCGCCGGTCAGTTCCGGGTCTCCAATCAGACGAACAGCTCTTCTCTGAACAGAACCCAACAAATGCAGTGTATGTTTGGGAGCGGAGCCCCAAACATGGGAGCAGTATTCCATAGTTGGTCGAAGTTAAATAAAATGATAAATTATTTTTAAATTGTTGTAGCAATATATTTTTTATTTAATAGAAATATTATTACTTTTTCAAAACATTATGAAGCCAAATAAAATTAATCTTTTTTAAAAAAAAATACCATGGAATAAAACGGGGTTCTTAATATATCGGTGAAACTGACGCTCCACCAAGTTTCATCCAAATCGGTGACCCAAATGCTCTGGCCTCTCTTTGTAAGACATATAGTAATCATTTTATAACTAATATAATCTATAATATATATAAAATGCAATGTCTCTCTGCCTGTCTGTCTGTCTGTCTGTTCGTTAGTGCGCTTATCACTGGAGAACCACTTATCCGATTTACGTACTTTTTTTTTTAAAACATACATATGTTCTCTGGCCAGGTTATAGGCTATAGGTATAAGGAATGAGCAGTGACGTAAAATAGTGAATGAAGTCGGAAAAAAGTTTGTCGCTAGCGCGTTCGTTTGCAATACACAGCCTAAACTATTAAATATGGAACAATATTATGTAGCAGAGAATATCTATAATCTATAATATATATAAAATGCAATATCTCTCTGTCTGTCTGTCTGTCCATTAGTGCGTTTATCTCGCGAGAACCATTTATCCGATTTACCTGTCTTTTTTTTTAAATTCATACATATATTCTTTGGCCAGGTTATATAATAATAATAATCTATATCTATAATATATATAAAATGCAACGTCTCTCTGTCTGTCTGTCCGTTAGTGCGCTTATCCATCGAGAACCACTTATCCGATTTACGTGATGTTTTAAATTCATACATATGTTCTCTGACCAGGTTATAGATATATATTTTATTACATCTATAATATATATAAAATGCAACGTATCTCTGTATGTCTGTCTGTCTGTCTGTCCGTTAGTGCTCTTATCACTGGAGAAACCACTTATCGATTTTCGTACTTTTTTTTTAAAACATACATATGTTCTCCGGCCAGATTATAGGCTATATTTTATTACGATAAGTAGCATAAGGAATGAGCAGTGACGATAATAGCGAATGAAATCGGAAAAAAAGTTTGCCGCTAGCGCGTTCTCTTGCAGTACACTGCCTAAACCACTAAAGATGGAACAATATCATGTAGCAAAGGATATCTATAATATATATAAAATGCAACGTCTCTCTGTCTGACCATTTGTGCGCTTATCACTTATCCGATTTACGTGCTTTTTTTTAAACATGCTAAACCATTAAATATGGAACAATATCATGGAGCAAAGAATATCTATAATATATATAAAATGCAACGTCTCTCTGTCTGTCTGTCTGTCCGTTAGTGCGCTTATCACTGGAGAACCACTTATCTGATTTACGTGCTTTTTTTTTAAACATACATATGCTCTCTGGCCAGGTTATAGAATACATTTTATTACGTTAGGTGACATAAGGAATAAGCAGTGACGATAATAGTGAATCAAGTCGGAGAGAAGTTTGCCGCTAGCGCGTTCTCTTGCAATACACTGCCTAAAGCATTAAATATGGAACAATATCATGCAGCAAAGAATATAATATATACAAAATGTAACCTCTCTCTGTCTGTCTGTCCGTTAGTGCGCTTATCACTCGAGAACTACTTATCCGATTTACGTGTTTTTATAGATTTATACATATGTTCTATATAATTCGATATAAGCTTCGATAATGGGATATAAGATGAGATAATGGAAGATAAGGAGAAATAATGGGAGATAAGTCGAGATAAGCCTCGATAATGGAAGATAAGGTGAGATAATGGGAAATAAGTATAATGGGAGATAAGGAGAAATAAAGGGAGATAAGCAGAGATAAGTCTAGATAATGGAAGTTATGGTGAGATAATGGGAGGTAAGGAGAAATAATGGGAGATAAGAAAATATATTGCGAGATAAGTCTAGATAAGCCTAGATAATGGGAAATAAGTTGAGATAATGGGAGATAAGGAGAAATAATGGGAAATAAAGAGAAATAACGGGAGATAAGGAGAAATAATGGGAGATGAGCAGAGATAAGCGTAGATAATGGCAATTATGTAGAGATAATGGGAGATAAGGGGAAATAATGAGAGATATTTTATTACGTTGGGTAAGATAAGGAATAAGCAGTGACGATAGTAGTGAACCAAGTCCACGCGAGCGGAGCCGCGGGCCCGGCTAGTAAATAAGTAAAATTCAAGAAAAAATATTTTTTTAAAAGTACCTGTAAATTTGAAACAAAACAAGCATAAAATTGAATTGTAAAATGGCCAGTTTTTTCAGCCTAAATGGACCAAACGACCTCCTCAGCCACTCAACATGTACAGTTACCTGTGTATAATAATTAAAAATAACTTGGTTACTGAAAATATTATAAAACTATATTAAAAAAAAAAAAAACGTAAATTTGTATTAAACAAATTAAAGAGACTAAAATTGCCGAGTTCTTCTCGGGCCTAAATTGTTTAAATGAGTTTAAAAACTCACCTCAAATGAAAGTTTAGTGACTAAGGAACATTTTCTGATATTTTAGGTGAGGTATGACGTATTAATAAGAAAAAGTGGTTTAAAAAGTTATTCAGAGGAAAAAAACACGTGAAACGGTAAAATTTATCAATAATATGAGGAGTGAAAATTATATCTGATATGTAAATAAAACCGGTCAAGTGCAAGTTGAACTTGCGCAATTAGTGTTCCGTACGTTGATTGCTTTTAAAATAAAAAATATTGTAACGGAAGTATAAAATGATCAGTGACTTCACAAAACACACCCCAAATGAGTTTTCAATAAAGTTTATTTCCAATCTTTACTGAAAATTGATGACCTTAAAATTTCTATTTTTTTATATACCAGATAAATTATTACAGGTAATGCACTCGTGATAATTTTCGTTCAATCTACACCCATGGAAAATATTCCAGAATTTTTTCAAAATTTTTTGATAAGTAACATACTTTTCGAGATAAGGAGGGTAGACAGCGATTTTTTAAAAATAATACAAAGAAAAGTGCGCGCAAGTATTACATTATATATATATTTTTTACTCGTGTTTTCACAAGCTTTCATTTGACACCACACTCGATTACCTAGTAAAAAAATTTTTTTTTTCACTTCCGATTTCACCCCCCAAAACTAACCCCTTAAGTCAAAATTTAACTTTCAAAACTACATGGCTCTGATGAGGCCATCAATTTCTATATTATTACCAAATTTCAACTTTCTATGACAAATAGTTTCGGAGAAAAAATCGGGTGTGACAGACGGACAAACAGACAGACAGACACCGAAGTGATCTTATAAGTGTTCCGTACGGAACACTAAAAATGGCTAAAATTATATTTGGATCAATTAAAGTAACATATTTCCAGAGTTAATTAAAAAAAATTAGTTTACAGTTTCGAAGTACACCTATTTAATCATAAAAAACCAGTCAAGTGCAGGTTGAACTTGCGCAATTAGTATTCCGTACGTTGATTGCTTTTGAAATAAAAAAATTTTGTTACAGAGGTATAAAATGATCAGTGACTTTACAAAATACACTCTAAATGAGTTTTCAACAAAGTTTGTTTCCAATCTTTACTGAAATCTGATGACCTTGAATTTTTTGTGTTTTTTTATACCAGATAAATTATTAAAGGTAATGCACTCGTGATAATTTTCATTCAATCTATATCCCGTGGAGACTATTCCAGAATTTTTTCAAAATTTTTTGATAAGTACTTTTCGAGATAAGGCGGGGGACAGCGATTTTTCGCGATTTTTTAAAAATAACACAAAGAAAAATGCGCACAAGTATTACATTATATATACATTTTTTACTCGTGTTTTCACAAGCTTTCATTTGACACCACACTCGATGACCTAGTAAAAAATTTTTTCTTTCACTTCCGATCTCACCCCCCAAAATTAACCCTTTAAGTCAAAATTTAACTTTCAAAACTATACGGCTGTGATGAGGCCATCAATTTATACATTAGTACCAAATTTCAACTTTCTATGTCAAATAGTTTCGGAGAAAATCGGGTGTGACAGACAGACAGACAGACACCGAAGTGATCTTATAAGTGTTCCGTACGGAACACTAAAAATTACAAAAGAAAAAAAAACGACAAAAACAGCCAATTTCTCCTGACTAGAAAGTTTAAATTTTTCGTTTTTTTTTATCTAGAATCAAAATCTGTCAGAATTTTTAGTTTATCTTCCATAAATTTATAATAAAATTGCAGAAATACGCTGAAAACCCAAAAACGAGCCAATTCTCCCATTTTTGAGCATGTTGCCCTAATTTTTCAGAGGTCGTAATATTTTTTCGTTAATGTGCTCATCGAGATGAAGATTTTTTAAAAAATGGCAGTATCCGACGATTTTACCTGAAAATCGTATTCTAACTGGACTACATGCTAACAAAAGCTGTCTGGTAAATATTTCCAATTATATAGAAATGGTGTTTGTGTTGTAATTACCTGTGATTGCGCCATTCATCTACGTCGGTATAGTATTTGGCTATATTAAATAGATCATCTAAAAGTTGAGCTCGGTTTTCAGTTGCAATTGCCTGGTATGTGTCTGAACTATTCAGAACACTTGCAATTCTTAATAACGTCCCTGCGTCGTAATCAACTCTATAAAAACCTAAAATAAACACAGAATATAAGTTTCCTAATAATATAAAGGAAAGTTTATGAAATTAGCAAAAAACTTTGCTGCATCGGATTCACCATGTGTATAAATATCACCCTGGCGTTTCTAAAGGTATATTACTATTTAAGATACATATGGCCCAACAGTGACTCAAATCATCAAAACCTAGAAAACAGAGCTTAATAAATATTGAAACATAGCTTCCTTGCCTAATAGACAATTTCTCCAAATTTTGATATTTTGTTCAGCGTTGAATTCTAAAATATATTTTACTTTTTCTCACTAAATAATAACTTAACTCAAGCACTACAAGTCAGTATTTTGCACAAAAACTAGTTCCTAGAGAGATATTAATTAAAAAAATATCCATTATAGCAACTGAACACATGGAAAAATTTACATAATTCTATCTAAATTATACTACTAAAATGAAGAAAAGAATTAACTAAAACCGATGACATCGATAACAAAAACATAAACGAAATTAATAAAATACGGACGAATATCCTGGCGAAAACAGGTGAGTAAATAATTACAACGAAGAGCAATAAAACAAAAATATGGAGCATAAAAACGGAAGAACTGTTTGTAGAAAGACGTAAACTGCTAGCCCAAGGGAAGAGAAATACTATTCAGTATGTAGAAACTAAACGAAACGATAAATGACAATAGTTAGAGACAAAGATAGAAAAAATAACAAAAACATGAAAGCACTCCGAAAAAAAAACTAGGAAAAACTATAATATACAACTTAAAGGTTAAAAAATGGAGAAGATGTAAAACAGGGGTGTTCAAACGGTCGATCGCGAGTGCTTTTTGAGTCGATCTCGTTAAAAAAATTC
Organism: Pachyrhynchus sulphureomaculatus; assembly: GCA_019049505.1. Taxonomy (NCBI): domain Eukaryota; kingdom Metazoa; phylum Arthropoda; class Insecta; order Coleoptera; family Curculionidae; genus Pachyrhynchus; species Pachyrhynchus sulphureomaculatus. The sequence goes on from CM032454.1 coordinate 5,570,363, forward strand.
CGATATAGAACTATTCACAGATTTTGTTTTAGGTAACTAAAACAAAATGTAATGAATAAACTACTAAAATTTATTCGATCCACAATTAGGCCAGAATAACCCCGTCATCACTTTCTTTTATCCTAATAACCATCTGCTAGCGGCAAAAGGCGGCTCTATCAAAGGAACGCGCGGTACTTGTCAAAGAAAAGCCGCGTTTTTGATTCCCGCCGATTTTTCTAGAAACTTCGGGCGGCGTGTTTTGACGGGGACATTCGAGACTTCGTTCGCGCCGATATAAATGTCGCGCCTGCAGGAATAGGAGTCAGTCTGAGTTGTAACTTGAAGGCGATACATCGATACAAAGTTTATTAATAAATAGTCCAAAATGAGTGCGGCGAAGAAAAGTAAAACTCATCATTTTAATAACGATTGGGAGGAAGAATTTTTCTTTTGTATGGTAAAGGATAAGTGCATTTGTCTCATTTGCCGTGCGTCAGTTGCAATACCTAAGCGTGGGAACTTAGAGAGGCATCATAAAACGGTTCATAAAAACTATGAAAAGGATTTTCCGTCACAGAGTGAATTAAGAAAACGAAAAGTACGTGATTTGATAACTTGTTTGAAAAAAGAACAAACCGTGTTCACAAGACCAGCCAAACAATCAAAAGCTGCAACGATCGCGTCATTTAAAATATCTCATATATTGGCGAAACACAAGAAACCATTTGATGATGGATTGGTTGTGAAGAAAGCATTTATTGAAGCGGGTGAGACTTTATTTGGAGATTTTAAAAATAAAACATTATGTCTGCTATTAGAGAACTTCAGTTATCTCGTCCGACTGTCACAAGGCGTGTTGAAGTCATGAGTCAGGACATGGTAGATAAAACTAAAACATGATATCATGGAATGTACATACTTTTCTTTACAGTTCGACGAATCCACCGATATGACAGACACTGCCCAGCTGTGTATTTTTATTCGAATGGTATTCAAAGACATGTCGGCTAAGGAAGAGTTTTTGACAATGATTCCTCTGAAAGGAAAGACCCGTGGCGAAGATATATATGACGTTTTCTTCAATTTTGTAACAAACTACAAGCTACCAATATATAAACTAGTGTGCATTACAACCGATGGAGCACCAGCAATGACTGGAAACAAAAACGGTTTTGTGGCATTGTGTCGAGCTAATGAGGATTTCCCTTCATTTTTCTCCTTCCATTGCATTATACATCAACAAGTTTTGTGTTCAAAAATTCTAAACATGGAGGAGATTATGGGCATTGCAATAAAAATTGTGAATTCTGTCCGTGCACGTAGCTTGCAACGACGGCTCTTTAAATTGCAGTTGGAAGATAGTGAGTCAGCTGAACACACTAATTTAGTTCTTCAAACGGACGTCAGGTGGTTGAGTCGCGGAAAGTTCCTAGAAAGGTTTCAAGAATAACAGCTTTTCTGGACGAAAGAGGTGATTACACTCAGATGCTGAAAAACGGAAAATGGCTGACTGATTTGGCATTTTTGACAGACATCACAATGCATTTAAACACCATTAATTTGGACCTTCAAGGTAAAGGAAAAAAACTATTATTGAGATGATTAGCGCAATAAACGCATTCAAAAGTAAATTGCAACTTATGATAGATCAACTGAAAAGAAAGGATCTGAAAAATTTTCCGTCTTTGAAAGCAAGGATTCCTCAGTTGAATTATGATATTTATGAGACAGAATTATCAAATATTTTGGGCCAATTCGAAATACGTTTTTATGATTTCAGTAAATGGGAAAATATCGCATCATTTATGAGTTATCCTTTTTCGTGTAAAAACATTGAGGAATTAGCTACTGAAATAGCAAGTCAGTTTAACATGGACTCATGTTCTGTTGAAGATGAGTTAGTGTAGATTATATCAGATATACATCTCAAAGCCACAGCATCTGATACAAAATTCTGGTGTTTTATATCTGAAGATAAATATCCGAATCTAAGGCAAATCGCCCTTCAACTGACGGCAATGTTTGGGTCAACTTACTTGTGCGAGTCTGCATTTTCTGAAATGAAGATAATTAAGTCAAAATATCGCAATCGACTAACTGACGAACATATGTCATCATGCTTGCGATTAGCACTTGGTAATTACGTATCATCTTATGAAAAGTATGCTGAGGACATGCAGTGCCACGCTTCAACATCCAAAGTCGCTCTTTAGTTAAGTTTAGACCCAAGAACTCGTTTGTTTTGTAAGAACCAATAAATTCGCAATTTTGAATAATTATGAGTTTTTTCATTCACATTTTAGAGCAGACCTACACTTACCTTGACTAAAAAATTGCATATTGTGCGGAAAACTAATATCTATGCCACGATACACCCTACCTAGACGACAATCCTGCATCACACTTACTTGCAGCCTCTCAGAGTCGATCGATCGTAGTCTAACAATAATGAGGTAGATCGACAGCAGTTCAAGTTTGAGCACCCCTGATGTAAAAGCTCGAGAAAAAAACGACACAGATGGTTCAAACATACTATCAGCATGAGCAAAAAAACTGCCCACCAAATGATCTCAAAGAACGTCGAGATAGAAAGATAATCAATGTTAACTCAAATACCAGGGATAACAAATGAAGGAATATTAAAAACACTAACAACTATGAAAAATAGTAAAACACCAGGACCTAACGAAGTATTAACTAAATTAATGAAAGAAGGACGAGACATGGAGATACAGGTGCTGAAACTCTTATTCGATAAATGTCTAAAAGAAGAGAAGATACCAGGAAATTGGAACACAGCCCCAACAATTTTACTTTTTAAAAAGGTGATAAGACTAAGTTAGACAATTACCGCCCAATATCATTACTTTGACTAATATACAAATTATTTACCAAAATAATAATTAATAGATCAGAAAACAAGCTGAAATTAAATCAATCGGTAGAACAGGTTGATTTCAGTTTGTGTCATTGGGGACAGCTATGTTATTCAGATAGGTGACTTTTCTTTTTTGTTCTGAAAAGTAATATCGGGTCTATTGGCGGGGACTGTTTTGTCTGTATGGGTACTGATGTCCTAGTAGAGGTTGTAATCTTTATTTTCAAGTATGGATGTTGGTGTGTATTTGAGTAGGGACTTGTGTTTTCTGTGAGTTTGCATGTTGTGGCTAGTGCTTGGTGAACTACGAGTACTTTTGCCGCTGAGTCATGTCTTGCCGTGTATTCCGTTCCGGCTAATATTTTACATCCGCTTGTTGTGTGTTCGATCGTTTCTTTATGCTGGTGGCATTTCCTGCATCTGTCTTCTGTAATAGTTGGATCTTTGATGATATGCTTTTAGTAGTGTCTGGTTAATATGACTTTATCCTGGTTTCAGGGAATTGCTGCCCATCCTGTAACCAGGTGTATGATTGTTTTTTATTTACGTGGTCTTGTTCTATGTGGTATCAGTGTTTTCCGAGGAGTGTTTTTCTGACCACGTTTCCATCTTTTCCTGTTGTAATTGGGTGTGACTGTGTGTGTTTGTTGTTGAGTGGTCTGCCCGGGATAAGTCGAGGAGTGTGTAGTTTTTGTCGGCTTTCACCGTTGCTGTGCGGAGGCTGGTTTGCTTGGTGTGAAAGAATTTCCTAAGTGCTTTTATTTGTTTTGTGTGTAGTGATCTTATATATATGATTCTCTTCCTCCTGCCTTTCTCTCGATGGTAAGTCTTTCTTTACATACGTTGTGGTTTAATTTCCTGTATTTGGTGAATTGAGAACGTATAAGGACGTGAATGTTTTCTTTGTCTGTATGTGAGCATTTGATGATACCAAATGAATATGTGAGTATAGGTATAGCAAACGTGTTGATGGCTTTAGCGAGATTTTTGGAGTTGAGTTTTGTTTGTATAAGTTTTGTGAGTCTGTTTTTAAATTCGGTTTGGATGTGAGTGTGGTTGAGTTTTGGGCTTTGATAGAAGCCTAGATATTTGTATGTTTCTTTGTCGAGCATGTTATCAAGTGTTTCATTGTTGATAGTTTCTGTCTCACGGTGGCCTTTCCATTGGCCTTTGTTGATGTGGAGCACTTTACATTTACTTATACGAAATTCCATATTGATATCTAAGGTGAATGTTTCTATGATTTTGAGGAGTTCTTTCAGCTGTGTTTCTGTGGCAGCGTAGAGTAGTATGTCATCCGTATAAAGGAGATGGTTTATTTTATATTGGTTCACTTTTTGATATCCGATGCAGAAACCATAATCTGTTCTGTTTAGTGTATTTGAGAGTGGAGTGAGACAGAGACAAAACCATAGAACGCTGAGCGATTCTCTCTGAAATATACCCTGTCTGATGTACAGCTCTTCTGTTTGGATGTGTTCAGTTTATGTTTTAGATGTATTTTGATTTTCTATATTTTCATAATTTGCGCGAGAAATTGCCTGAGGTTTTGGTTGATTGTATATTTCTAGGGCTCTGATTAACTAGCTGTGGGGTATGGAGTCGAAGGCTTTTTTATAGTCTATGTAATCGGCGTGAAGGTTTCTGTGTTCTTTTCTGGTTTATCCCATGATCACGCTATCCATGATCAGCTGCTTTTTGCATCCTCGGCTATTTTTCCTGCACCTCTTCTACTCTTCTGTGAGAATATTGTTGTCTATTAGGTATTATTCTATTTTCTTGGAAATTGTGGTTCTAATGATCTTGTGTATGCTTGGAAGACAGGTGATAGGTCGGTAGTTTGACGGGTTTGTGGTCTCTGAGCTTTTGGGTTTGACGTATATTATTCCTTGTGTAAGGAAAGTGAAAAATCTGTGTGGCTGTAGAATGGCTTTATTGATTTAGTGTGTGAGTGCTTTGTGTGTGGTGGTACACGGTTTTTATGTATATTGTCTATTCCACGGCATTTCCAGTTGTGTGTGTGTTTGATTGGTTCCGTAATTTCTTATGTAGTTAATGTGGAAATTTCTTGGTCTATCACATGTTTATGTTTGTCTTCTCGCTTTGATCCAGGAGGTGCTATTATTGTGTAGTTTGGATTCTGATCGGATACATTTTCCATAATCCGTGAGTTCTTGTTTGTTTGGTGGTTCGGTCACTGATGTCCGTTCGTTGTACATAGTTTTTCGGAAGAACTATTTTTCGCTTCTTCTTAAGAGGTTGTTGGTGTCTTTACTTTCGCTTGATTCTTTGTATCTACAGAGTCTTGCGGTATATACTGATAGTTTTTGTTTCAAAGTATGAATAATTTTTGGCAGTTTTCGGTTGGGAGATTTGGATTTGATCTTGTCTACACCCTGTGTGACACGTTTGGACGCGTTCTCGTTTATAAACTGGATAAGGTGCCCTAGATTTCTTTTCATGTTGTTGATTTTGTTTTCTGTTCTTATTTGCCATTTGAGTTTTGGTCCTGTGCTGTTGGGTTTTCTTTGTCGTTGAGGGAGTTTTTGATTATTATTAAATATTATTGTTAATAGTATTATGGCTATTATCATTAATTATTGGACAGAGCCTAGGAAACACTTATTAAATATAGAAAGGGATAATACTTGTAATATTCAAATATTACAGTAAAATTGCTTACCTCTTGCACCTGCATTTACAACTCCCCAAGAAAGATCATCCTTTGAAACGTACATCGCAAAAGTTCTTCCTGGATTTATCCAAAAATACGTAGCGTTATTTATATCTGCATTATCTGATGTAATGTAACTTATTGGTACCCACCAAATGGATGGTTCTGGATCACCAGTTTTATTCAGTAAAGTGGAAAATTTGTACTGAAATATATCGAGAATTACATAGAAGGAAATATAGATTTACAGAAAATTAAGAGACGGTTAAATAATATTATTTTCACTTCATTAGAAATAACTTATATTGCCACGCTGATGTTGTTTATAGTGCACAAGCACAAAAACATATGATAGCTTTTCACGAAAATATGGAATTATCTCATTGAATAAATACGAGGCTGGTTTGAAAAGTCCGTGCAAAGTCCGAGAAATGGCACCACCGGCGCGTATCGAGGTCATGTTTAGTTAGTAGCATCTCTTGAATGAACGCACACCAAGTTTTAGCCATATTGGTCTATTTCTTTGTGTTTGACATTCGTGTGAATCAAGAAAGTCGAGTGATTTTCAAGAAATGGACGAAAAAGAATTTCGTGTGGTGATTAAACATTACTTTTTGAAAGGCAAAACGCCTCAGGAGACTAAAGAGAAGCTTGATAAACATTATGGTGACTCTGCACCTTCGATTAGAATAGTTTATAAGTGGTTTCAAAATTTTCGGACTGGCCATATGGGCATAAGTGACGCTGAACGGTCTGGACGGCCTGTGGAGGTTACGACTCCAGAAATCATTAATCAAATCCATGATATGGTGATGGATGACAGAAGAGTTAAGGTGAGTGAGATTGCTAGTGCTGTGGGGCATCTCGACTGAACGGGTACATAATATTTTGCATAAACATTTGGACATGAGAAAGCTATCCGCAAGATGGGTGCCGCGATTGCTCACGCTTGACCAAAAACGGAATCGTGTGAAGTGTTGCAAGGATGGTTTGCAGCTGTTCCAGAAGAATCCGGAGGACTTTAAGCGTCGTTTCGTCGTGTGGATGAAACATGGATACATTACTATATTCATGAGACCAAACAACAATCTAAACAATGGGTTACCAAGGGGGAATCTGCACCAATAAAGGCGAAGACCGTTCCTTCGGCCGGAAAGATTATGGCGACTGTCTTTTGGGATTCGCAAGGGATAATCCTCATCGACTATCTGGAAAAGGGTTTAAAAACTATTACAGGTGAATATTATTTATCGTTATTGGACCGTTTGAAAACCGAGCTGCAAGAAAAACGCCCGCGATTGGCCCACAAGAAAGTCCTTTTCCATCACGACAACGCACCAGCACACACCTCAGCAGTTGTGATCGCAAAATTAATGGAAATAGGATTCCAACTCGTTTCACATCCCCCCTATTCTCCAGACTTGGCTCCCTCGGACTAGTATTTGTTCCCCAATTTAAAGAAATGGATTTTATTCAAACGAGGAGGTGATTGCAGACACTAATGGATATTTTGCAGACTTGGACAAATCCTATTATTCGGAAGGGATCAACAAACTAGAACATCGTTGGACGAAGTGTATAAGCCTAAAAGGAGACTATGTCGAAAAATAAAAAAGGTTTACCCCAAACACATAAGTAGTTTTTATTTTTGCACGGACTTTTCAAACCAGCCTCGTATATCTCTGAAACATGTTCAAAAATTTATGTAATCACCTATGCGTACTAAGAAAAAATCAGGAGGAAGTATTCCCATTACTTCGATAAAATAAAAATACTTCTGAAATGATAAAAAATATAATTGTTATAACTAATGTAAATTAAACAAATAACAGAATATGATGAATAATAATCGTTTCTAACGAGACAATTTCAGTCGATTAATTTTTATAACAAACCAAAAAGTTTCTAAGGATGTTGTATAGATATTCATTGGCTTCTTCTATTACCGTTTATACCACTTGTCTTAGAATAATGTCGGGTTCGGGTTCAATCAGCACCATTAGTATTCCGTACCGTGATTACTTTTGAAATAAAAATTTTTATTACGGAGGTATATAACGATCAGCGATTTCACAAAACATACTCCATATGAGTTTCCGACAAAGTTTGTTTCCGATCTTTATTTTTAAATACCAGATAAATTATCCAAGGTAACGCACTGGTAACAAGAAGTATCAATGATGATACATAGAAGTTTGAGGAAATATATTATGACTTGAGAAACAATAAGCGAAAGATTAATTAAAGTAAATATATGCATGCACGGATATAAACTGACAGTTATGGGGGTATACGCAGTGAATAATGATGAGCCAGTCAAAGTAAAAGATGCGTTCTTTGAACAGATACCCGAAGAAATAACAGAAATAGGACAATCACGGGAACTAATACAATTGGGAGACATTAATAGTAAAGTAGGAAGGAAAAATAGAAATGAAGTAGTGGGAAAGTATGGAGAGGACACTATTAATAACAACAACAAAGAGTCATAGATCTATGCAATCATAACCAACTTAGAATTCTTAACTTAACTTTTCACACATAAGGATACACACATATACGTGAATCTAAGAGACAAGGAATCTAAAATCTATAATCGACTATACGGTAATGAAACAAAAACTGCGGCTGGGACTACAAGACGTTAGAGTCCAAAGAAGGGCAACAGTGACCATTATTTACCGCGCGCGAAAATAAACTTCCCAATCAGAAAACAAGATAATGAAAGACAAGAAGACATGAAGAAAAATGGAAAAAGAGAAAAATTGGAAGAACGAAGATACAATATTAAAAGTATAGAAGATGAAAGTACTTTAAAGTTATTAAAAAAAAGAATAGATGAGAAGCTAAAGGCCCCATATTTCAACAACGTCGAACAAATATACGAACACTTAAAAGGATGTTTACATGAAGAGGCATTTGAAACACTGGGATATTATACAAGACATAGGACACATAATGGTGGGATATCGAAATCGAAAAGGATATAGAACGTGGATGCAAGATACAAGGAACCTGAATCTATAATCGACTATACGGTAATGAAACAAGGAACACGGCTGAGAGTACAAGATGTGAGAGTCCAAAGAAGTGCAATATGTGGTAGTGACCATTATTTACTTCGCGCGAAAATAAACTTCCCAATCAGAAAGCAAGATAATGACAGATAAGAGGACATAAAAAAAATGGAAAAAAGAAAAAAAATTACAAGAATGAAGAAACAATATCAAAAGTCTAGAAGATGAAAGTACTCTAAAGTTATTTAAAAAAAAAGAATATATGAGAAGCTAAAGGCGCAATACTTCAACAACGTCAAACAAATATACGAACACTTAAAAGTATGTTTACTGGGATATTATACAAGAATTAGAACAAATAATGGTAGGACATTGAAATCGAAAACGATACAAAGCACAAAAGGTATCTACACCAAAATTATTTAAACACCAAAAAATTTTTTTATAAAATAAAGTATAAAAAAATGCAAGCAGTAGGAAGAAAAAAAATATCTAAGAAAAATAACAACTCGTGGAGAAGGAACTGTCAAGGAACCAGAAACACAGAAAGCTGGAAAGTGATAAAAAACCTAAAAGGGGATAAGAACAACAAAAATATTATCATCTATAAAACCTCAAAATTGGGAAGAATACTTCGGAAAACTAGTGGTAGAGAACAGAGAAAAATTTCAAGAGGACAGAGAACCAAATGAACAAAGTGTTACAGTAATAGGTTCACCAATAAGAATAATAGCAGAAAAAAATCAAAAACGGATGTAAAGCGCTAAAGAATAATAAATCACCCGCTCTCGGGACAGGTAGCAAATGGTTATAATTTTTTGAATTATAACACAATATTCCATTTTTATCGGTTTACTTATAAACGAATAAAATCCTGGAAACGGATATTCAGATCTTATAGTACACAGTAACTTTAAATAACTTACCAATGCTTTTGCCAACTTAAATCTGTATTTGTCAAATAAGATCAATTTTAAAGTTAGATCTTTTTGCTTGTTTAAAATGAAGTAGGACGTTGGACATTATATATCAAACGAAGGTAAAATATTCACTATTAAGAAGAAAATGCTAAATTTCACTCTGCATGCTTCTAGAATTACTTGCTTAAAATTTTAACGACCGTACAACATGGAGCCGTTCGCATCAGCTCCACGTGTCGAGAGTGCAGCTTCTGAATGTTAATAAATTAAATATACCTGGAAAATGTATTGAAATTTATTTAATAATTTTTTAATTAAATAACTCCAGGCAATATTAATGACGCAGGCACAGCAAAAAAAATTCTGTCCGAGATGACTGACCTCCTCACCCCCTGTATTTTTGGCAGCTTAATACGATCCCGACCTTGGATTTGCCCCATCACATCACAGTTTTTTCTAACCTCAAAAAGATGTAAAAAATCCTCGAATTCCACTTGTCATGTTCCGAAATGTGGGTACGGGTTTACAGTAACTGAAAATGGTCACTGTGACATATTACCATCTATATTCTGATGTATTTCGAGCCACTGAACCCTGACTCAATAGAGAATATGATGAATTAGGCCGTGAATTTCCCAGAATCTTGTAGAAAACCGAAAAATTGCACATATCCTTTTCCACAATGCTGATACAGGATGTCAGTTAGTTATTAATATGATTCCACATATTTTCATCTCCATTCCGATGCAGTTCAAGTTTGACCTAGAGGGTCTCAATTTCCTAGTGACCTCAAACATAGGGTAAGAAATCGAGAAATCGCCCATATGATTTTGCACCAAGTGAATATAAGTGAGAAGAAATTGGATATCTATATTCAAATATGTTTTCTTCTGTTTTCCTATGAACTCGAAGTTGCTGAACGGGAACTAAATGTTAGTTTTGATAGCATGGTTCTCGTCTGAAACAATTGGATCTATATTTTCCTGATGAAATATGGAAAAATTAAAGATACGAACTATCAAAACCAACATTTGGTTCACGTTCAGCAACTTCGAGTCCACAGGTAAAAACATATTTCAATATAGATTTCCTATTTCTGCTCACCCATGTTCACTTGATGCAAAATGATATGGGCGATTTCTGGATTTCTTACCCTATTTTTGAGGTCACTGAAAAACTGAGACCCTCCAGGTCAAACTAAACTTCTCTATCTTCTTCAGCGGCCTGAACGGCATGGGAATAAAGATGAAAATTTGTTAAATCATACCATGTTAATCACTGACATCCCATATCAGCGTTGTGGAAAAGGATACGTGCAATTTTTCGATTTTCTACAAGTTTCGGGACAATTCGCCGACTAATTTATCATATTCTCTATTGACTCAGGATTCAGTGGCTCGAAAAACATCGGAATATAGATGGTAATATTTTAGAGTGGCCATTTTCGGGCGCCGTAAACCCGTACCCACATTGCGGAACGTGACATGTGCAATTCGTGGATTTTTTACTTCTTTTTGAGGTTAGAAGAAAACTGTGATGTGACGGGACAAATCTAACATTGGGATCGATCAGTGACTTCACAAAACACATCCCGAAAGAGTTTTCAGCAAAGTTTATTTCCAATCTTTACTGAAAATTGATGACCTTGAAATATTTGTTTTTAGTGTTCCGTACGGAACACTTATAAGATCACTTCGGTGTCTGTCTGTCTGTCTGTCTGTCTGTCTGTCTGTCTGTCTGTCACACCCGATTTTCTCCGAAACTATTTGACATAGAAAGGTGAAATTTCGTGATAATATAGGAATTGATGGCCTCATCAGAGCCATGTAGTTTTGAGAATTAAATTTTGACTTAAGGGGTTAGTTTTGGGGGGTGAAGTCGGAAGTGAAAAAATAAATTTTTTACTAGGTCATCGAGTGTGGTGTCAAATGAAAGCTTGTGAAAACACGAGTAAAAAATATATATATAATATTATACTTCCGCGCACTTTTCTTTGTATTATTTTTAAAAATTCGCGAAAAATCGCTGTCCCGGGCCTTATCTCGAAAAGTACTTATCAAAAAATTTCGAAAAAAAATTTTGGAATATTCTCCACGGGATATAGATTGAACGAAAATTATCACGAGTGCATTACCTTTAATAATTTATTTGGTATATAAAAAAACAAAATTTCAAGGTCACCAGTTTTCAGTAAAGATTGGAAACAAACTTTGTTTAAAAACTCATTTGGGGTGTGTTTTGTGAAGTCACTGACCATTTTATACCATCCTAACAAAAAATTTTATTTTAAAAACAATCAACGTACGGAACACTAATTGTGCAAGTTCAACTTGCACTTGACCGGTTTTTTTTTTTATATATACCAGATAAATTATTGAAGAAAATTCACTCGTGATAATTTTCGTTCAATCTACATTCTGTGGAGAATATTCCAGAATTTTTTTAAAATTTTTTGATCAGTGTTTTTCGAGATAAAGGGGGGTAGCGATTTTTTAAAAATAATGCAAAGAAAAGTATTACATTATATATATTTTTGAACTGGTATTTTTACAAGCTTTCATTTGACACCCCACTCGATAACCTAGTAAAAAAATTTTTTTTGACTTCCGATTTCATCCCCCAAAAACTAACTTCCAAAGCTACATGGCTCCGATGAGGCCATCAATTTCTATATTAGTACGAAATTTCAACTTTCTATGTCAAACAGTTTCGGAAAATATTGGGTGTGACAGACAGATGGATAGACGGACAAACGGACAGACACCGAAGTGATCTTATAAGTGTTCCGTACGGAACACTAAAAATGAGAAATATGTACTTAATTAATATATTTTTTTAAATCCATACTATAACATGAATATTGCAATTAATTTTAAAATATATGTAAAAGATCCATTACATTTCTGGATCTTTATCTTACAGGTAAACCATAAGCCTGCTGCACTCTCGATAGTAAGAGTTGACGCGCACAAATAAGTAATCGTAGAAGTATGCAGTAATTGTTTCTTATTTTTGGACTATTTACCTTTAATTCGTCTACAATGTAGTATCAAAATTATCCTATTCGACTTTGAAGAGAGATAAAAGGTTAAAATTTATTTTACGATGTTATAGATAATTAGTATAAACATTTGGACAAAATTAAAACTTTTATTGTAAAAGTGTTTAATTGTCAAAATAAATCCTAGCAGTCAAACGTATCGATAAATTCCCCTACTATTTATCCTCTATTTTAAACATAATTGACTCCAGCTCGTACAAGATTTTAAAATTGTCAGTTTAAATATAATGCGAACTTAAATTTTGAATATTGGTTTTGGAGGGCTCTTGAATTTCTGGAGTTCAACACTGTTCCCGAATTAATGATTCATTAATTTTAGTAAAAATATTTATATTAAAGGGAATTGCCTTAACGTTACAGCAGATGGTGAGAGAGACCAACAACCTGTTAAAAAGTGAATTCATTTATGATTATGTCTTTGTTATGTAATTTACTTACGATATCAAATGATACTAAGTAAAAATCTCCATTGTCAGCTATTGACGTCCTTACAACTGGATAATCAGGTTGATGTAGCCAAGAGTCCATGTACGTCGCGAGATCTATGTCAGTATCATTTGGTAAAGCTGCTTGTAAAGTGTTCAATAAGATCCGAAGATTTTACATTACCCAAGGCGCTGAAATAAAAAAATTGTTAATTTTATAAAGGAAGTCATCAAAATAGTTTATTATAGTAAAATATATTTACGATTAGGCATGTTTGCTTGTCATTTTCAACAATTCTAAAATTTCAATTATTTAAACTTCTTCTATATTGAACATATAAGAGGCTCCACCATTACAAGAAGGTTTGTTTTTTCTCAATACGTAGTGCAAACGTGCATTACAACAAACTAATAACTATTAAGAAGGCTTTCGTTTAAATAACGTTTATTTAGATAAATGATATAAAAACCGAATTTCTTTTTTATTTAAATTATTTTTACAATAATGAAATAATCAAAAAACCCTATTTTTGTAAATAGTTTCACCTATTCAAAACACATTTTTCTCACCGAAAAGAAAGTTTTTTCATACCGTCATCGTAAAATAAAGCAGGTCGCGTTAGGAGCCAACTGTACACCAACGACTCTACACCTGCCTCATTTTCAAAATGCTTACCACCCAACGCTTCTTTCAAAGGGCCAAACAAATAAAAGTTACATGGCGATAGATCTGGGCTGTAAAACGGATGTTTGTTAAGTCAATGCAGCTGTGTGGCGCCGACCGTGGTCGTGAAGCAATTCCACACTTCGAATAGGCATGTCTCGCTTTTTTTCTTGATAAGCGAGCTTAACTTCATCGAGGACTTGGCAATAGTAGGCAGCGATACGTGGCTCATGGAGAAAATCAATGAGTAATATACCCCTGTAATCCCAAAAGACGGTCATAAGGACTTTCTCAGCAGAGTTGTCTTCATAGGTGCTCTTTTTCTGAGTTCTCTCCAGTCCATGCGTGCCCTCTTCGATTCAGGAGAATAATGATGTACCCATGACCCGTCACAGGTAACAGGGTGCGTCTATAATTCTTCTCCATCTACCTGATATCGGGCGAAAGCCTTTCACCAGCTACGAGACGGGTTTCTTTTTCTGCGACTGTCAGTAAGAGAGGAACCCACCTTGTCGCCACTTTCCGCAAACCTAAGTCATCCGTGATAATTTTTTCTTTACTTCAGAACGTCATTCCAATTTCTGAAGCAATTTCAGAAATTGGCAGGCGCCTGTCCCCAACAATAAGCTCGCGAACCGCCTTTATGTTCGAATCCGTGATGCTGGTTCATCGTTTTACGGCCATAGGAAAATTTATTGTGCCAGTCATAGACTTTGGTTTTCGAAAGTGTCTTTTTACCCAACTGTTTCGCCAGTCTTTTTACGTTTTCTAGCATAAAAAACTTGACAATAATGCATTGCTCAATCGACACTGGTACCTCCTACTCTGACTGAAGACAAAAGGGATCGAGAGAGTCGATAGAGTGAACTCTCCCACTTCTGGCACCGCTGCTCAACTAATAATGGGAGGACGAAACGATCAGATCACCTCACGACAGTTGATTGCGGTTTATATTTCATTTACCCTCGTATGTTGGTTCAGAATATTTTTAAAATTTTAATTTGTTGAGTCGAGAAATGTGTAACTGATTTATTGAAATTTAGCCTGAAGATTTAGTTGATACTGGGTTAATATACAAGTTATGTTTTATACGAGATGTATTCCATAATCAGTTGACCTAACCTATTTTAAAGCCAGATATGGCAACACTGCATATTGCATCGTATACTCATATCTAAGTGATTTGCAAGCAACTGCGGCTATTAATTTAAGTTCAGTTTAGTTCAGGTTAAAATTTTTATCCAAAGATCATACACCATACGAATAAAAAATGTGTTTGTTTTGCCAGTCTTTTTAAAACTTCAAAAGGTTTTAGGTTTTCTATCTTCAAGAACTTGATAATAATGCATTGCTCAATCGATACTGGTATCTCCTGCTCCAACTGATGACAAAATCGATCGAGAAAGTCGATAGGGTGGTCTCTCCCACTCCTGACACCCGTGCTCAACTAATAACGGGAGGACGAAGCGATCAGATCACCTCACGAGAGTTGAGAAAAGAATTCCGGTTTATATTTCATTTGTCCTCGTATGTTTGTTCAGAATATTTTTAAAATTTTAATTTGTTGAGTCGTGAGAAATATGTAACCGATTTAGTGAAATTTAGCCTGAAGATTTAGTTGATACTGGGTTAATATACAAGTTATATTTTATACGAGGTGTTTTACATAATCAGCTGACCTAACCTATTTTAAAGCCAAATATGGCAACACTGCATATTGCATCGTATACTCATATCTAAGTGATTTGCAAGCAACTGCGGCTATTAATTTAAGTTCAGGTTAGTTCAGGTTAAAATTTTTATCTAAAGATCATACACCATGTGGACAACATTATTTTGGATGGCGAGTGTAAAAGAGTTTCGTTTTGAGCAAGACATCGTAAAAAAACGTTATACATCATGGATGCTCATTTGAAGTTCTCACTTCTGAAACAATTTAGCTTCTTGAGTAGGAAGTGCTGAGTGATGAATATTGAAGATAAGAGAAATTGCGGCTAGAGTTGGACTTTCAAAAAGTGGGCCTTGCATGGGAACAAATTTAGAAAGCGAGATGGATTTCGAAATTGTCTGTTGGCTGTAGAGCCAGAATCGTTTTCAGTTCGCTTTCGCATTTTTATGTCTTTGTGGCAAAAAGCTCAGCAAATATTGAATAACATAGTGACCTCAAATAAAACTATGATGCCTTATTGTGAATCTGAGAGTAGACCCGATCTGCTAGAGCTACGTTGTAAGGATGAAGTACCTTCTCTGAAGCAGGGCAAGAATGTCACAATCCACAAAATCCTGTTAGTAAATTTTAAAGAACAAAATATAATCGTTAACGGAAATTGAACTGCTGCAACTCTCTTACATAAGTTATCAGAATGTATTAAAGAAAATCGTGCAAAAATTGTACCAGGATGACCTTCTCTTATATAATAATGTTCTTGTTCACATACACAAGCTCCGAATTCACACACCCACATATAGCCGTTGTTACAAGGCTGAGATTCACGGCTGTAAATTCACCGAATTAAATTATTTACTATATAGATATATGATACATAGCTGTTATGCATGTATGATGACGTGTTTTCCAATAAAGATACTATATTGACTAATTTCTTCTCCTACAGCCAGATCAGGCCACTTAATCATGGAACTACACTCTTATATACAGGGTATTTAAAAACATGCGGTAAACTAAGTAAATGGTTTTATTTACTTTAATATCTAACCATTTTTTATTTCAACCTATAAATCAGAAAATTATAATGTAAAAATTATATACCTTAATTAATAGTTCATCAGATACACTCGTCTGAAAATGAAAAATATATTTAATTTTTATGGGAAAATGAAGAAAATCTTTTACTCCTGACACTGTTACGGTCTTACTCGTAAGTTAATTTTTAGGAAAAATACAGGAACTAATTTAATCGTTTTTCACTTAATATATACAGGATCATAACGTGTACTGAAAAATACATATTTTTTACTTACTTCGCCTTCAGATATTCTCGCACTCCGTTTTGGAAAACAGTTTCTCCTAATGCATATTTTAGCATTCTGATTACAGCACCACCTAAAAAGTGTACTTCATATAAAATATATGGTTTTGGTAATATATTAAACTTTTAGAATATGTTCATTCGTTTCAAAATTGTTTCAGTGTTGAACAGAATCAATTTTACGAATTAACTTTCAAATCCAGTTAAATTTTGACATAGAGTTATAGTTTGTTATTTTGAATATTTTATCAAATACTTCCATCTATTTTTATGAAGACGGTAAGTTTGTGATGACTGTCAAGATTAATAATGTTCGGCATCTTCCTGAATCATCTTGTCCGATACCTTGAACCATCTTACCCGATAGGGAGGGCAAGACGAATTAAGCCAAAAACTTATCATTATTTAGAAAATAAATCAGATTTATTGACTCCCACCTCTTTTACTCCCTCCTCCTAAACAATAAAGGTTTCATCCTTATGTCAAATATTATATGTGAACCAAATTAGAAACCGATAGGTTATTTCATTAGAGTTATCTTACCATCAGACTGAAGGCAAACAGTGACTATATTTTTGGTGATCTAGGAACCCTTAATCATGAATAAATGCAAAAGTCTTGGAGTGTGATTTTTTCACAAAACAACGGCATTTGTTAGTCCTAACTTTAAACTCCAAGATTTTTTTACTTCCTTTGTTAAGGGAAGTTTTCACATTCGTGAGAAAATCACTCTCTGAGATTTTTCATATCTCTAAGTTTCGGTATACTTATATCCTGAAAAATATAGTTTCCAGTTTTCGTCAGTCCATTTGTCTAGTTGTCTCTTCGTGGACACAATAACTCTCAAACCAAATTAGACAGCAATTTCAAATTTGGTACAAACTTAATATTTGAATTAGAAAAAACACATAATTTTTGACGTATATCATTACAGGGGTAGGAAGGGAAAGATGTGGAAGTCGTTAAATTTTGTAGTTTCATTTCTCTGATTTCAGGTTAGGTTCTATTTAGCAAATTTTTAACATAATTATTTATTACTCAGTATATATCACCACTACACCAAACACTTTATTTTTGCACTCGACGTGCGTTTTGCTAATCATGATAGTTTCATAAGGAGCGATGATTGACTAAATCTAAACTACAAATCTATTTATACTTAGCCTAACACCTGAAATATTTAGGCGGAACTAATGGCATAGGCGAGGCCATCAGTTTTGGTCAAGTAACCAGTAGAGGGGGCTACAAGGAATAGGCCTTTGTCTTTATTTAAACCTACTTTTACATTTTATGATTTCCATACTTTCGTATGCGTTCAACAGTCTCCTATCAGATACATTTTTAATTAATCTTAGATTATCTAATGTTACAGTATGATCAGCTTCAAGGTTCGGCATGTTCGTCAATTAATTGACCTTTAAATCGTCAATTAATTGTTTTAGTTTGCACAACATACTTTTTGTCACAATCATGACAACTAATTTCATAAATTCCACTTTTCTTACAATTAGGAATCTTGTTTTTGGGATTTCCTAAGATATTCCTCAAATTGTCTGAGGACTTATAGACTAAGGTGAGGCCTACCTTATTAAATACCTTATTGAGTCCCTTGCTTATGCAGACATACTTGGTCTTATTTGCTTAGCCTGAACTTATGTAAAAAACCAAAGGATGAACTAAAAAAAAGTGACCAAACGATGTAATGTGGCTAATTTGTGTTGTTTGCAACGAAATGAATCATTAGGAATATATCTATCTGTTACTGCATCTTTTCTATCGATATCAGAATTCTAACCTGTTATTATTTTTAATAATTAAAATATCTAGAAATGGCAGTTGGAATCGGCTATTTAATTTGGAAACAAAATCATCTATATTTGCTTTCTTTGTATCAAAAATCGCGAAAACATCATCGGATGCAAACATAAAGTGTTTGGTGTAGTGGTGTTATATACTGAGCAATGTCATTGTGCCAAGGATTCCACATTACCCAACATTATTATTATTTATTATTAAAACTGAAATATACAACGAATTAAAAGGGCAACCAAGGAGGTTAGAAAGGTTGCTTCGTATTAGTTGTATTGGGGTCAAAGTACTGTATTTTTTCATAATTTTCAGTTTGAGTAGAAATAATATGTAGCGTAAAATGTCGGGTTTTCATTTTACTATACTGACAAGTACCTCTCATTCAAAAAATCAAGTTGTGATGCTTATATTAATTTTTTCTTTAGTATGAGAAAGTCTAAATGATTGTTCATTTCAGAGCTGCGTGTTTGCAAGAGAAGTACTTGGTAAATTAGTTCACTGACTTTTTTAGGAAATATACATAAAATATTAGGAATTTTCTTCTATATTAAAAAAAAATGCGCCCCTTCCGTTAACTTAAATAATTTTTCTAATGAATAAAAATAATAACATACTTTTGTTTCGTTCTGTTATCTGACATCTTTTTGCAAATCTCGAAAACCAATTACAAAGTTTTTACACAAATTAATTGAGGTTATTTAATAACGGATATTATTTTGTAATACCGACAATTAATTTTATGAAAATAACTATTGAAGTATAATTTATATACAGTAGAACCCCGATTAACCGAGTCGCGATTATCCGAGCTCCGGATTAACCGACCCAATCTAAGAACCTGATTATCCGAGGTACGCGCGTCTATGCTGCGTATTAACCGAGCTTCTAAAATATGTATGTACATATTTCCATTTAAAATCGTCGGGGCCTTCGAGGAATCCCCCTGGCCCGTGTGAGGAGTTCCCCTATTTAAGTTTTTGGACTCTTTCAGCATGTAAATTTGAGTGAATGCAGTGCGTTTATAGCGTTTACTACGGAGAAGTACGAGTATACTCACATAATTTATTTGGTTGGAGTTCTGGTAGTTAAGTGTAATTAATACGAACTGCTTTGTTTGAATTTTTGTTTGTCGTATTATAATGGAGCAAAACAAGCGTAAAAGAATCGTCGTTCCTATTGAAGAAAAATTAAAAGCCGTCAGAAGAATTGAAGCAGGAGAGACAATTGAAGTTATTGCACGAGATTCTGGAGTAGGTGAGGTAACAGTTGGAGATTGGAAAAGAAACCGCACAAAAATAGAAGAATGGTGTATAAATCAAGCCTCCTCGTCCTCGGGAAGAAAATCAATGAAAACCGGCGACTATGAAAAGGTTAACGAAGCTTTATTTATGTGGTTTAACCAACAGAGATCAAAAGGTGTGCCTCTGTCAATTTTACAGCAGAAAGCAATAATGATTAGTGGGCAATTCCCAGAGATAAATCAGTTTACCGCCAGTTCTGGATGGCTTGACAGCTGGAAAAAACGGTACGGTGTACGACAACTGACTGTATGTGGTGAAAAACTTTCTGCTGATGTGTCATCAATTCAGAAGTTTAAGCAGAACTTTAAAAAGCAAATCGAAGATTGTGGATACACATGTGATCAAATTTTCAACTGTGACGAAACTGGTCTGAATTATAAAATGCTTCCATCAAAAACATTGGCATCTCGACAGGAAAAATCAACTCCTGGGCACAAACGAAGTAAGGAAAGATTAACTATAATGGTATGTTCCAATGCATCTGGCATGCACAAAATCCCACTGATGGTGATTGGCAAGTCTGCACGTCCAAGAGTTTTAAAAGACATCTCACCCAAAGTCCTACCAGTCTATTACAAAAGTCAGAAGAGCGTATGAATGGATGCGACATTATTTACTAACTGGTTTGAAGAAGAGTTTGTGCCATCTGTGACTAAATTTTTGAACAGAAATCGTCTTCCTATTAAAGCAATTTTGTGGAGAAGGACTTCATGTGGGCGAAATTGTTGTAAAATTTTTTTCTCCAAATGTAACTAGCATAATGCAACCAATGGATCAAGGTATCCTCGAAAACATTAAAAAAAAATTATAGGCGTTTATATCTTGAATATCTGTTAGAATACACATAAAAGGAGGATATTATCAATGGGATGAGAAAGGTTACACTGAAAAATGTTATTTACTGGGTAAGTCAAGCCTGGGATTCTGTGCGTACTACCACTATTCAAAAATCTTGGTCAAAAGTTATTGATTTTGAGGACTATAATGACAGGGAAGATGATACTCCATTAAATGAATTAGCTTTGAAATTGAGAAGCCATGGAGAAATGTCCTGTTCAAATTTTGACAGCGAGATAGAAGAAAAAGACAAACATTTATTTGAATTAATGCAAAAATTAAAAGGTTGCGAGAATGTGACAAGAAAAGATGTTGTTGAATGGATTACAGCAGATGATTTAGAAGAAGAAATGAGTATTGAAGAAATAACGAATGCCTTTCAGGAAACCGAAAAATTAGATGACGATGACGATGACGAAGCGGCGGTGGATGAACAGTCTCCCACTAAGATCTCTCATCAAGAAGGTTTTGCTTCTTTGGAAAAAGCTTTGAGGTATATCGAACAACAACCAGAGGCAACCCCAGCGGATTTGCTTTTTCTTAATAGATGGAGAAACATTGCAGCGAGAAAAAGAAGATGCAATGTGAAACAGAAGCGCATAGATACCTATTTCACTGTTTTATAATGTATGTACCTATTTATATGTTAAAAACGTTAATACATCGGTTTAAAGTATTGGTGTTTATTTTTTGAATGAATAAAAAACAAATCCGGATTATCCGAGTTTTCAGTTATCCGAGGAGGGCGTCCCCCACGTTACCTCAGATAACCGGGGTTCTACTGAACTTATATTTTATAACTAACCTTTATTATAAGCAATAGCAGAGCTGAAACTGTTATGTATTGCTTCCTCACTATCAACATTAGAATCATTATTAGATAGTGGAATTGCATTGGCTCCATCGCCTTTTAATCCGGGTTGTAATTCATTTATTATGAACATTTTATCTAATTCGTAATTATTGTCGTCAGTTGACAGCTGTAAAAAAAAGTAATTTATTAGTGCAATCAAAATCCACATAATATAATTGAATCGTTCATTTCAAAAACCACATAACTCAAAATTTAGCAAAATTGAGTTTTTGCTAGGAAACGTCTCCTCAAGGGTACCTACATATTATATGCAAAAGCCACGTAAGTCGTATTTACGGTTAACGAATTGCCGCCTATCCACTTCCACCGTTTGTTGCAAAAACCACATTAGTCACAGACTTATGTTGTTTTTGCACGGATTTTCTAGCGAGGGTTTGAGTTGAGTGGGAGATAAAAAGTGTTATCTCTGTTCAGATACCAGTCAAATTGATGGCAAACCGATCCCAAACTATCCAACCCATGCGCACTTTGATATGGGGACATTTAGGAAAAAGCACGTGTTTCGGACGATTTGCAACGGTTTAAAACCGTTTCTTACTGTTTCGTTAACAGTTACTTTCGGCTACAGTAAGAAGTGTGTACGATTTTGAGGGTGACAAGTTAGTTGCCGTCTAAAAAACAAAATATGTGTGATCAATCGAATTTATCTTGTGACGGAGAGGACTTACAACCTTTAAAAAAGAGACAACGACATCCACAGAAATATAAAAGGTTTTTTATCAAAAATGCAAAAGTCAAGGGACTGGAACACAAAAATTGGAAGGGAAAAGTCTTGCCGGCACGTGTTACTGGAGCCAATTGCAGGTAATAATTACATAAATACTGTAGGCAAATATTATTAATGCGATATTGTTTTGTTTTAAGATGTAAAATGGCTTGTTTCGAACAGTTAACTCAAGATGATTTGGATTTCTGTATCAATAAGATGAATACATTTCATAATAAAAATGAGCAGGATATTTATTTGCCACAGCTCATAGAAAAAAAAAATGTAAAATGTCACAGACCACGTAAAGAAGGAGCAGTACCAAGGCAATTTTCTTGTAAATATTCTATTATTACAGAAAGTAAAAAAGTACTCGTTTGTAAAAAAAGCTTTTTGCTCTGCTAATGGTGTAACGGAAAATCGTGTTAGACGCCTTTCAACTTTACTTCAACGATCCCAAGTTCCCCATGATAAACGAGGACAGCATCAAAAGCCGAACACCACTCCCCCAGAAGTTTTAAAAGTTATCCATGATCATATTCTTGCTTTTCCTAGAAAGCGGACCCACTACTCAGGCAGGAATATAGAATATTTAGATGCCCGCTTAAATGTGAAAAATATGTATGACTTGTTTAGGAGGAAACACCCAGAGTTAAATGTAAAGTATGCATTTTACGCCAATTATTTTAAAAGTACATTCTCTTTAAGATTTGGAAGACCGCAAGTCGATACATGCGTAACTTGTGAAGAGTTGTCGGTAAAAATACGAAGCCTTACTTTAGGACAGAATGCAAAAAAAGCAACTGAGGCAGAACTTATGGTTCATAAAAGAAGGGCAAAAAAATTTTACAATAAAGTATCTGCCGTAAAAGAAATCTGCAAATCTCGTAACGACGTGGCCGCTTTAACAATCGACTTTATGCAGAATTTGCCTTTACCAAACCTACCAATACAGGAACTATTTTATTTAAGACAACTATGGGTCAACTGCTTTGGAATCAAGAACCTGAAAACCAACGAATCAGTTTTTTATGTTTATCATGAAGGCTTGGCTCGCAAAGGTGCTAACGAAGTCTGCTCTATGGATTCTACATTACCTGGACAATTTTTTGGACGAAAATATTTCTGAGTTGTATCTATTTTCAGATAATTGTCCTGGTCAAAATAAGAACCATACGGTGATTAGATTTTTATTGGCTCTGACAGATACCAAGCGTTTTTCAAAAATTAAACATTACTTCCCTGTAAGAGGCCACTCATTTTTACCCAATGACCAAGACTTTGGTGTTATAAAGAAAAAAATTAAAAAGTGTGACCGCATATATGTTCCTCAGGAATATTATACCATTATGTCGGAAGCAAGTCCAAAGTTTACCGTCTTTATGTTGTCAACAAGTCAGATTATGGAGTTCTCAAAATGGTGGACCATATATTATAAAAGAACATGTTTATCCAATGAAAATTTTGGAAAAAATATACCTAAGGAACGCAAAATATCATTCTCACCATGTTCTTATATGGCATTCCACTATGACCACAATAAAAAAGGAGTTGTAGTTACTGAAGAATATATTGACGGTTTAACTTGCCACACATTTAATCTAGCTCGAAATAGAGCTATCGATATATCCCTACCGACCGTAAAGGCTTATCCCAGTGGCAATGTTCCTATAAACCCCAAAAAAATAGAAAATATTAAGCAAGTTAGAAATAGTATCCTTGAACAGCATATTCCATTTTATGACGGGATTTTCCACTGGCCTACCGCGGAAGGACAGAACCAGGAAGAATATTATGTCGAAAATGACCACGAGTTTGATTATATGCCTTAATTAATTATTAAAATCAGGAATATTATTGTTTGTTTGTATTTTGAAGCATTTTTAATAAACCCTTTTGACAGTTTGTTGACTTGTTTTCTTTTAAAGAAGGAAAATGATATCTTCAAAATTATATTCAGTGCAAAAACCACTGGGGGGTGTAAGTCTCAAGAAAAAAAAATTTTTTTCTTAATAACAACGAAAATAAACTACATGTATTATGTGATAAACTATGTAACTACTTAAATAATTTGAATTAAATTAAATTTTTTCCTCTTATAAAGGATAGTTTTAGTTTAATAAAGTTTTTTTCGCCTACTGAAAATTTTACTTTTTTGACTTATGTGGTTTTTGAAATGAACGATTCAATTACAGGAAACTTTCACAAATAAAAGTTGGCAAATTAGGTGTTCAGTAAATGATGTAGTGCATTTTACTATTACACTACGAAACACTTATGGAATCACTTTGGTGTCCCTCTGTCTTTCTGTCTGTCACACCCGGTTTTTCTAATCTATTTGACATAGAAAGTTGAAATTTGTTATGAAATTAAATGTGTCATGAGTGAGTTCTAACATTTCTATACCTTTCTTCTAGAAGGATTTGTCTTTGCCTTCAAAGTAGGCCTCAGTTTCGACGATAACTTCTTCAATGGAGCCAAATCTCCAAAAATTAGAGGAATTACTAAATGAGTATCAAATGGGAAAAGAACAGAATCATTAGGGGCTGGTCGCACAACCATTTCCCAGCGCTTACATGCACTGTAAATGAATCAAAAGCAAGAAAATTGGGTGCCGTACGAATTGAAACCGAGAGACGTTGAAAGGAGATTTTTCTCCTGTGAACAACTGCTTCAACTGCATAATTAGAAAGGTTTTTTGCATCGCATCGTAACTGGTGATGAAAAGTGGATACCCTACGATAATTCAAAGCGCCAAAAACCATGGGTGAAGCCCAGAGAACCATCAACATCCTCGCCAAAGCCGAATACTCATGGCTCCACATTTATGCTGTGTATCTGTTGGGATCAGCTGGGTGTAGTGTATTATGAGCTGCTCCAACTCAACGAAACTATTTCTGAAGAACGTTACCAATAATAATTGGCAATTTAGCTTAGCGTTGAAGGAAAAACGTCCGTAAGATGCCAAAAGACACGACGACGGATTGATTTTTCAACAAGAAAACGCTCGGCCACATGTTGCAAAAACCGTCAAGGAAACGCTAAAAGCGCTCAGATGGGAGCCTACCTCACCCGCTGTACCCACCAGACATTGCTCCTTCTGATTATCACTTGTTCCTGTCGATGACACATGGCCTCTCTGAACAGCGCTTCCATTCTTATGAGGATACCAAAAAATGGGTCGATTTATGGATAGCTTCAAAAGCTAAGTCGTTCTTTCAATGTGGTATTCATATGCTGTTACAAAGATGGAAGAAAGTGGCTAGCGATGGCCAATTCTTTGAATAATCAATTTGTAACAATTTTTTTACAATAACGGGATATTTTTACCGAAAAATCCCTCAACATTAAGTAGCACAACCAATTATAAAAAATAAAAACGAAACTTTAGGGGATGTTTCTAAAAGAAATGTATACGTGTTCCAGACCAAATAATTCTCATAAAAAAACACGTAATTATACTTTACGACAGATCTTAAAGTTGGAAAATATAATAAAAATAGATAATAGTCGCTGGGGGCCAAATCTGGAAAATACTGTGTATGGGGAAGCAATTCAAACTTCAACTTATGCAATTTTTCCATTGTAACAATTGACTTATGACACTGTGCATTGTTTTGATGAAAGAACACTATGTTATTGTTCATTTGGGGCCGTTTCTTCACGATTTCTGCCTTCAAACGCACCAATAACTTTATATAATATTCGCTATTGATAGTTTTTCCCTGCTTAGCGTAGTTGATGAAAATTATTCCATGCGCATCCCAAAATACAAAGGCCAAAACCTTCCCAGCCGACTGTTGTGTCTTTGGCCGCTTCGGGCGGGTTTCACCGACTGCTGTCCACTCAGCTGACTACCAATTTAATTCCGGTGTATAGTAGAGGATCCACGTTTCATCCATTGTCACATATCGCATGAAAAAATCGTTTTTATTGCGCTTAAACAGGTCCTAACTGCGCTCAGAATCATCAACACGTTGTTGTGTTTGGTCCACTGTGAACAGACGCGGTATCCATTTCGAACGGAGCGTTCTCATGCTTAAATGTTCGTACCAAATATGACCAACACGTTCTTTTGATATCTTTAGGGTGTCAGCTGCCTCACACAGTTTCACTTTACGGTCATTCAAAACAATTTTGTGGATTTTTTTGATGTTTTCCGGTGTAACCACCTCCGAGCGTTCAGCATCGTTTGTATCTGTACAACCGCGTTAAAATTCAGCATACAAGTAAATGATGAGTGATTTTCCAGAGGCAGAGTCCCCGTAACACTGATCAAGCCATTGCTTTGCTTGAATGGTATTTTTTCCCATCAAACAACAATGTTTAATCAACACAAAAATTAAATTTTTTCCATTGTCAAAAGTGTAAAAACCAGTGTAACTTGTAAACTAAACGTCGAAACGTCATGAAATTTTTACATTATCTTTTGCGGGCTGATACTTCCTAAAAGTCATATGGATTTTTTCAAAAGGGCGACATCTATGTGCCAGATCAAAAACTTTTCAGCCTACATGTTAAAAATTTTTTTTCAAAATTTTGACCGATGAATTACAGTGGGTACACTGGGCTTGGATGCCCTACAAGGACTTATATTATTAGGCCAGTATCAGAAGAACAAATATCTGCAACGTGAAAAATTTTTAGCGATACATTGGTGGCATGGTATATTTTTTTGAAAAATGAGAAAATCTCATGCATTTTAGGTGGGAAATTGGGGTGCCTTGTGGGGTGGTTTAATCTTCAAAAATCTTCATCTTCATAATTTTAATCTTAGTTCTAACACAAATACTTTCGATCTAGGGTGTAAGACTAAAGGTACAATTAGTTTGGGAAATAAGGGACACCCTAATATATATACCTGTATATACACCTGTTGAGAAAGCGAATTTGTTGGCTGAACTCTGCTTCATATTCTACTCTCGATTTCTAAGGAAAAACAAAACTTAATATTCCCATAGTGCAGTCAAGGATGCCCGATATTGTCTTCAGACAGAGTATCATAAAACGTATTTTAATGAAGCTAGACACCAAAAAAGCTTCTGGCGCTGACGGAATACCTACCATAGTTCTCACAAACTGTGCGAGGGAACTAACACCAGTTTTCTGTAGACTTTTCAACCTATCCTACAGAAAGGGGATATTTCCTTCCTGCTGGAAATGTGCCACAGTTCAGCCGATATCTAAAAAAGGCCAGAAGATCTTGCTAAAAAACTACCGACCAGTCGCACTGCTTTCATTAATATCGAAAGTCATGGAAAAGGCTATCAATGAGCATCTTCAAAAATATCTTAAAGGATTCGACATTATATGGTTTGGTAAACATGGATCAACAGGAGATCTTTTGATTTATGTAACACATGTTTGGAACAACTCAATTGAACACTTTGGAGAATTTCGAGCGGTTGCTCTTGATATATCCAGGGCATTCGACTGTGTTTGGCACGATGGATTGTTGGCTAAGCTACGCTCTTCTAGGATGTCTGAAAAGTTCTATTTGTGACTCTCATGTTTCCTCAGAGAGCATTTTTTACGAGTGGCAATCGATTGATTTCTTTCTAACATCTTCCCTATCAACGCCGGTGTGCCCCAAGACTCCATACTGTCTCCTACTCTCTTTCTTATTTATATATTTATATTAACGATCTGCTGGAAAAGGCCGGGAATATACAGCTTTGCAGATGACAGTACGCTTATCTCTTCATTCACTTTGAACGCTCGAACATTGGCTACCTCCCTTATTACAATTAACTCAATAGTTAGAATAATACATACTAACTCATAAATGTATATTATGTGATCTATCATATGTTTAAATGGAAATCAACTTGTTAATACCATTTTAAGCAAATACTACCATATACTATGAGTATTAATCACTAATTAACCAAGACTTCTTTCTGTTGTCAAAAATAAATGCAGTTATTATAGATAGTAGTTTGTTATTTAATAAATACATACAGTTTGGTGGTTAAGATAATATTGTGTTATTTATGGTGAATTTTTGGAGAAGATATGATGGACAACAAAATATAGAATTAGTAATATCAAATAGCTGTCAGTGATAAAGTACATTTTGTGAAAGGAGTGTCTTCTAAAGAAATTTACACATTGAAGGAACAATCTTCTTCCTACACAAAGTTATTTAGTCCACTCTGATTTCGGCATGAGAAAATTATCAGCTAAATGGATCCCTAAACACGTGAATGCCGACCAACATCGCTTGAGAGTCACAAAATCCAAATTGATTTGTCGCCATTTTGAAGGAGATTTATCTAATTTATCGTACTGAATGTGAACTATGGGTGAAACTTGGGTCCAGCATCATGAGTCAGGGACAACACAAATTTTGAAGACGATTTATATAATTTTTTGAACTGAATAGTAACTATGGGTAAAACTTGAGCCCGTCATTATGATCCAGAAACAGGATACCAACTTCAAGAAGTTCTGTTTAGCGAAGTTAACAGGAAAAGTTCTTGATCCGGTTTTTTGTTGCAAGGATACAGTACTTATGACAGATTACTTGAAATACCTCTAATCAGTATCTAAAGAGTATTATTCTTCATTATTCACTAAATTTTGCAAGAAATTGTGAAAAAACGCCGAAGATATGTCTCTAAAGGGACGCATGCTCACAAATCACTGTTTTGCAAAAAAATAATCCTGTTCCCAAAGCAATAATTGAAATTTCATTCAAATAAAGAACTAATAAATATTGTCGAAGACTGGTCTGCAAACTAAGAAGAAGATTCTTTTTTTGGAAGGTCTAGACTTACGTTACAACTGTTGCACTACTCGTAATTGTATAACGTTGAAAGAACGTTACTTTGAATAAATAATTTTTGTTTTTGATACTTGGCTGTTCTTCCTTTGTTAGACTAGAAACTTATCAATTCACCGTCATAAAGTATCTCCCGCTCATATCATAGGGAATTGAAAAACGTTTACAAGTTGTTTTTTCTTATAATTTCATATTAGCACTAGTAGTGCCCGCGGCTCCGCTCGCGTGGACTTGATTCACTACTATCGTCACTGCTTATTCCTTATGTTACCTGACGTAATAAAATATCTGCCATTATTTCCCCTTATCTCCCATTATTTCTCCTTATCTCCCATTATCTCTACATAATTTCCATTATCTAAGCTTATCTCTGCTCATCTCCCATTATTTCTCCCTATCTCCCATTATCTCACCTTATCTCCCATTATCTAGGCTTATCTTGACTTATCTCGCAATATTTTTCCTTATCTCCCATTATTTCTTTTTATCTCCCATTATCTCACCATAACTCCCATTACCTAGATTTATCTCCGCTTATTTCCCATTATTTCTCCTTATCTCCCATTATTTATACTTATCTCCAATTATCTCACCTTATATCCCATTATCTAGGCTTATCTCGACTTATCTCGCAATATTTTTCCTTATCTCCCATTATTTATCCTTATCTCCCATTACCTCACCATAACTCCCATTACTTAGACTTATCTCTGTTTATCTCCCATTATTTCTCCTTATCTCCCATTATCTCTACATAATAGCCATTATCTAGGCTTATCTCTGCTCATCTTCCATTATTTCTCCTTATCTCCCATTATCTCATCATAACTCCCATTACCTAGACTTATCTCTGCTTATCTCCCATTATTTCTCCTTATCTTCCATTTTCTCACCATAACTCCCATTACTTAGACTTATTTCTGCTTATCTCCCATTATTTCTCCTTCTATCCCATTATTTATACCTATCTCCCATTATCTCACCTTATCTCCCATTATCTAGGCTTATATCGAATTATATAGAACATATCATATGTATAAATTTATAAAAACACGTAAATCGGATAAGTGGTTCTCAAGTGATAAGCGCATAACGGACAGATAGAGAGACGTTGCATTTTATATATATTACAGTCTTTGCAACATGATATTGTTCCATATTTAATGGTTTAGGCAAGAGAACGCGTTAACGGTAGCCTTTTTTCCGACTTGTATCACTATTATCGTCACTGCTTATTGTTTTTGCTACCTAACGCAATAAAATATATCCTATAATCTGGCCAGAGAACATATGTATGTTTTAAAAAAAAAGTACGTAACGCACTAACGGACAGACAGACAGACAGAGAGAGACGTTGCTTTTTATATATATTGTAACATTCATTTTTTCCTGGATTTTAAGACCATGCAATGTTACTGATTCTTCACTTCAAATTGTATTTATTTTTATTTTAAAATATCGACCGGTATATTAAACAAAAGTTTCAGGACATTCAGTATATACTGTGTGGTGCGGGTTGCTGATCGAACCTACCGCCAGGCCGCGATTGGCGAAATGTTTGACCCGGAGTTTTGATTGGAGCGTCCGGATATTACCGGCAAAAATCGCACGATTATTTAAGGGCCTGAGAAACTACCAGCGTGGCTTTTTTTTCGATCGAGCCGCAGACCAGGCAGTACCGTCTAGCCGAGAGGCTATTTTCCATCTAGCCGAAGTAGGCTAATTTTCTTCAGAAGCCGCTAAGTAAAAGTACCAGTTTCGACAATAAAAGCTGTAGTGAGCTTTCTAAGTGTTAAGAAAAAGTGTGAAATCGGGCGAAGTCCATCACAGCAGGACTGAAAAAGAGTAAGTCAACAAAACTCCCTCCAATAGACTTATTTAAGAGCAGTGCATTAACAGCAATGAATAACAGACAAAAAAGTGAAGTGTAAAACACGATGTCTCGCCTTCGGGGGTTGTAAAAGTTTAAAGTTTAAATGTAACAACTACTATTTAGGCTAGAATTTTTTGGTATAACTGTAAAGGTTAGAACTTTTTATTTTCATTTTAAAAATATGAATAAATTCTTTTTTTGTTGATTAAAGCTAGTGTCTCACTGAATATTTATTTCTCTTTTCAGGATCAGTTGTGCTAGACTAATTTCTTTTTAGTAATATCCATAAAACACTTCAGTTTTTTCTCATTTTTCTTAGCTGAAGTTAAATCCTTTCTATTTTAAAATGAGTGGTGCCCAAAAAAAAAAAAGTCGTACAACTGAGGTTTCTTTAAAAATAGAATTAAATTCCAAAAAGACGTACAAAAATTATCTCTTACCCATATCTCTCCACCAAGGAAAACTGAGCTAGTATTTCTTTAATTTCTTTAGTTCTTTTAAAATCAGGTTTCACTCAATTCATTATCAGAAATTAAAGCGGGGCTGCAAGAAAATTGTGCTCAAGCTTGGGGCGTCCAGTATTTAAAAATGTTACAAAATGACGCAGTCTACATGGGGCGAAAAATAAAACAAAATTAGCACACCTTACAAAATTGCGCTCAAGCGTGGGACAAACAACTTCTCACAGGGTACAGAAAAAGATGCCTCAAACTGAGGACAGTTTAGCATGTCATAAAAGGACGTCACATAAAAATGGCGCCCAACGTGGGGCTTTTGGAATTTTTATTTTTTAAAAAAAGGGTTCAGTGTACTAGCTTTCGAACAAAATAAAAAGCTCTAACTTTGCAGATATTTTATTTCATAATATTTATTAAACGAAACTACACTATAGCAGTAAGACAAAAGCAGGAAATTTGTAGAATTTTTTTATTTCAATTTATCTGAAATAGATATTTGAATTTTGTTGTTGACTCTAAGATAAGAGATTCCTACTTTTTTCTTAAAAGCTGGCTTTATAGTTCAGATTGGCAGATGTGTTGGTCGACTTTAATTTTGCATTGTTGATTTATTTTGCGGATAACCGAACAAAAAACTGTTCTTTTTTCTCACCTATATTTTGCATGAATATTAAAAATACTTTGCTGATAGACGAAACGATATTTGGAGATTTTTTATAGGAAATTCTTAAGATAAATTGGTAAAGGAATGTTAATACAAGGCGATACTTAGAAATTTTTTTGAAATTGTCGAAGATTTTTTTAAAGTTTGGTAAAGAAGTTTACATATTTTAAGTGCCTTTACAGATTTTGTTATTTTTTTTGACTATTGGGAGCACAGGAGAAATATTTTCACGGCTTTTTAAACAATTCTTTTAAATTTTATAGTATTCATTTATCATGGAAGCCTTCAATTTTAAAGTCAATCACCTATTGGAATATGAATTAGACTATGAACTAAAAATCCGTCGTACTTTCTCAGAACGTCCGGTCGCAGATAAAAGAAAGATTCTAACGAGGATCTTAAGTAAAGAAATTAATGAGCCGGGAAAAACGATAAAAATAGGGGATGACACCCTGTCTTTTAAAGAAGAAACGGCTGGTATCGAAAAGAGTTTAAATTCAATCCAAAACTTAATCGATAGTTATGACGGTGATCCGAATGATTCACTTGTACACCGGGTTAAATCACGTTTATCGCATGTAGCGGGTCGCGTACAAAGAATTCCCATGCCGGATGACGAAGAGGAAGCGTCGAAGTTTTCCAAATATGTTCAAGAAACAATAGCTACGTGTGTACTCATGGAAGCAAATCTTGCCGAAAAGATAGCCCCTGGCCATGAGTTACCACAGCTGCCTATTACAACCCCAGTCATAAACGTACCAGCTCCAATCGTGAATTGCGCAGCCAGAAATATTCCTGTCAGCGAATGGCAATTGAAATTTAATGGAGACTCAAAGAGACTCTATCCTTTTTTGGAGAGGCTGACTGAAATAGCTCAAGCTAGGAAAGTATCGGAAGATGAACTTTTCAGCTCTGCTGTTGAATTTTTCACTGGCGATGCCTTCATTTGGTATAGAAGCATAAAATCAAGTGTCAACGACTGGCATTCCTTGGTAGATAGGCTAAAGAAGGACTTCTTGCACTGTGATGATGATGAAGAATTGTGGTCAGAAATAAAGAGGAGGCGACAAAAGAAGGATGAGTCCACTGTGATTTTTATTGCCCACATGGAATCTTTATTTTGTAGGTTGTCCATCAAGCCTTTGGAATGTACCAAAGTTAAATTTATACGTAGGAATATTCTGCCTAGTTTCGTCAATCGGTTAGCTCTACTAGATATAAATTCGGTAGCCGAACTCGCCGGGTTATGTAGAAAACTTGAAGAGTCCGATTATTTGTTAGGAAAGAGCAGACCAAAAAGCGAAAACTAATATACATCAGGTAAAGTATAATCCAAATGGCCGAAGTGGAGTCTCGACAAATAAAGTTGGGAATGTAAATCGGAACCCTAGGAGTAACCAGAAAACGGGTAAAGGAAAAGATAATGACTCTAAAATTAGCGACACTGCAGCTAAAGTGAACGACAAGCCGGTTTCACCTAAGGCAATTTTCACGTGTTGGAATTGCACAGGCCCGAATCACACTTACCAAAATTGTACAGCACCAAAGAGGGTATTTTGTTTCAAATGTGGAACAACAGGCGTAAGACTAACATCATGCCCCAAATGTACAAAAAACGAGTAAGGACGGTATATTACCGAGGCGGATATCCTAAGTCCAACAAAAAAGCCTCTAATCTTTCGGCTAAGTCACAAGCTCATGTTCGCAGTAAAGCCCCTAATCCAAAACGTTCTAGAAACACGGACGAACAAAAATATTCCAGTAGATCGGATTGGACCAAATGGTTACAAAAAGTTTCTGATTTTTTTAAGTCTAATAAAAATTATCCTTCTCAAGTTAAAACTCCTGCTTCTCCAAATGGTCACATGTCTCCTTTATTCGTGGATAAATATTTAGACAACAGACCGCATATCAAGATAAATCTATTAGGTGCCCATTTCTCGGCTTTATTTGACTCTGGTGCAAATGCCTCCGTTGTAGGTCAGAATGGTATTAAGATTTTAAGTCGTTTAAGTATAAAAATATGCCACGTCAAAAATAGAAGTGTTACCACTGCAGATGGCAGCCGTCTAAAAGTTTTAGGTACGGTTGAGTTGCCGCTAGTCTGCAATGGTCATTGTTTAGTAAATCTCTGCTCTAGTAGTACCTTCTCTATCACATACTTTGGTTCTAGGATGTGATTTTGCACAAAAAATTCGGAATTTTAGTAAATTTTAAAAATAATTCGTGGTATCCACAGTCCCTAGAAGTCAATTCTCAAACAAGTTTTAAAGATTGTTATTCAGAAAGTTCTTTTGAAAACCTTTTCTCGCGTCTATGTACCCTAGATGATCTCTCGCGGACGGAACGCTTAAAAGCAGAAAAAAGTAATAAGCTCTTTCAATGAAATAAGTAGTAAAGATAGGTTAGGCCGAACGAATAAAATCAAGATGTCTATAGATACGGCTGATGCCAGACCTGTAAAGACAAGGCCCTTCGCCATGTCTCCTTATATGTCAAAAGTATTAAATAAAGAGTTAGACGAAATGTTGAAACTCGGAGTGATTGAAGAATCAAACAGTCCTTGGTGTTCTCCAATCTTATTGGTGAAAAAGGCCGATGGACAGTATCGTCTGTGCTTTGACGGAAGAAAGCTCAACGAGGTCAGCAAATTTGATAACTACCCATTACCGAACATCGACAGAATTTTGACATCACTCAGGAATGCTAAGTATGTATCTTCGATAGACCTTAGAAAGGCTTTCTGGCAAATTCCTTTAGACAAATCCTCTAAAGAAAAGACCGCTTTTGCAGTAGTAGGCCGAGGTCTATTTCAGTTCGTCACTATGCCGTTTGGTCTTAAGAACGCTGCTCAAACTCAGCAACGTTTAGTGGACGCCATATTTGGTCCGAAATATGAGCCACATATTTTTACCTATCTTGATGATATTTTAGTAACATCGGAAGACTTCGAATCGCATATTCGCTTACTTAAGGAAGTAAAAGATAAATTGAAAGAGGCCGGACTGACGATAAATTTGAGCAAATGTGATTTTTTCAAAACTTCTCTAAAGTTTTTAGGCTATATTGTAGGCTCAAATTCCTTGCGTACCGATCCGGATAAAGTAGCAAGCATGGTTAATTATGCGAGACCTACTAATACTACGGAAGTTAAGCGCTTCGTAGGAATGTGTTCATGGTATAGACGTTTTATCGAGAATTTTTCTACCTTGTTGTCACCTATTAATGATCTTTTGAAAGGACGGAAAAAAGGACAATCGATAGATTGGACAAAGGCAGCCGAAGAATCTTTTATAAAGATTAAAGAACTATTGGTTTCAGCTCCCATTTTATCCCAACCAGACTTTTCCCAACAGTTTTATATTTCTAGTGATGCTTCTAATACTGGTTTAGGGGGCGTCCTAACACAGAAAATCAATGGTGAGGAAAGGGTGATAGCGTATGCCAGTAGAACTTTATCAAAGGCTGAACGTAACTATTCGGTTGTTGAAAAAGAATGTTTAGCAGTACTCTTTAACATCGAAAAGTTTCGACCTTACATAGAAGGTGTTCCTTTCACGGTCATAACAGATCATTATAGCTTATTGTGGCTTAATTCTATTAAAAAACCCTAGTGGCAAACTAGCGCGTTGGGCGATTAGGCTGAGACAACACACGTTTACTTTAATTCATAGAAAAGGAGTCCACAATGTTATTCCTGACGCTTTGTCAAGAATCCCAGATCATACAGCGGACGAAAACAGTCTTAATGCACAGTTTGGCGTAAGAATTGATACAGTAGATGTAGATCGCATTGACCCATGGTACGACAATTTACGGCAGCAAATTAAAGAATCTCCTCAAAATTTTCCACAGTGGAAGGTGGAAAATGATTTCGTGTACAAATTTATCCCAAACCAGTTGCCTTTAAAAATTAATGTACCCGAGTGGAAAATACTAGTTCCTAAACCACAGAGAGAGGAAGTTATAGACATGTGTCACACTCCTCCTACTTCTGGTCATTTTGGCTTTTATAAAACTCTTCACAGGGTTCAGGAACAGTATTATTGGCCAAAAATGCGTTTCGACATCGTAAAGTTTGTGAGGACTTGTGAAGTATGTGGAGCGCAGAAATCTCCAAATACACTACCTATGGGACTGATGGGAAAAGAGAAAACGGTTAATTACCCTTTTCAAGTCATAGCAGCTGATCTAGTAGGCCCATTCCCACGTTCAAAAAAGGGAAATAAATGGCTTCTCGTGGTTTCTTGCTGGTTTACAAAGTATACCATGCTATTTCCTTTGAAAAGCTCTAAAGCTGGATATATAGAGAGAATTTTGGAAAATAATGTCTTTCTAATCCACGGTGTTCCATCGCTCTTGATATGCGATAACGGTACTCAGTTTACCTCTAAGAGTTTTAAGAGCTTGAGTGAAACTTATGGTTTTAACATCCGTTTTAATCCCGTGTACTCTCCCCAATGTAATTTTGTGGAACGTAATAACCGAACAGTCGGGACCGCTTTAAGAAGTTACGTGGATTCACATGACACTTGGGATAGCAATATTTCCAAAATCCAACAAGCGATAAATACCGCGAGACACGAAGTAACAGGGTTCACACCGTCTTTCTTAGTTTACGGCAGACATATACCTCTATCTGGATCATATTATAAAAACTTAGACTTGGATGTCAATGCTGACAGCGAAATAATTCCGGGTAACAGGGGCGCGTACGCCGAAAATTTAAAGGGTTTAAAAGATATTTTCACCGACGTACGTAGTAGGATACATAAGGCTTATGAGCGGAACAGTAAGTCTTACAACCTTAGAAAAAGGGATTTTTCCTTTAAGATAGGTGATCACGTTTGGCGAAAAAATAAAATTCTTTCCAGTGCAGCTGATAAATTCACATCTAAGTTGGTACCTAAGTATGTGCATTGCGTGATTAGAGAAAAGATTTCGGATTTAGTTTATGGTTTAGTTAATTTAGATGGGACTAAAGTAGGACGATGGCATATTAAAGACTTAAAACCATTCAATGAACCTAACCCTAATGAAAGTTTGTCAGAAGAAGAATAATTTATATTTACACTATCTTAATTGCTTTAGTTTATTTCTTTTTGATGTTGCTCTGTAGAGGTGACGACCTCGTCTTTTTTGACTGTTATAAAAGGTGAGCTGAGGATAGCTTACTTTTATAGTTTTTGCTAAGGTTTTGGGTATTGGCCATATCCCAAACCTAGGTTGATTGTAGTTGATGTTTAGCATCGACTCAGCTGTTGCGAGCTTGCGAAAGAGTCACACTCAGGATATATCATAAGACTGGTATGTCGGTGGTCGCGGGATTTGATTTGCTTATGACCCCAAATAATATCCAGTTCTTGACACTTGGAAGCGAAATTTTGATTAGAGGCAATCCAAGGGGATCTTGAGTTAGGACAAGCGCAAGATGTAGCTCGTGTAGTATGATGTTGAGTCAAAAATTTTTTTTTATGAGCAATTTCAAAGTTTGTTACCCGAGTGGGTGTATTTTTATTACCTTAATGGTATATGTTGGGTGCAATTAAGAGTAAATTGATTTTGGTTTATCCTGTAAGTCTAAGACTTGGATTAATTTGATTTAGATCTTCTTCTGAATTGACAAACTGAGGGTATTTTCTATTTTTTTTTTCAGAGCCGTTTAAACGTTACCTTTGAGTCACTAATTTTTTTTAAAAAATTTTTTTGCATGGACTCATAGGCGTATGTTGAGTTTTTTCGGTCTACTATCAGATTGATAGGAAATTGAAGACCTGCAGGAGAACTAAAGGCTGATCATTTACAAGAGATGAGAGCAGAGTAAGACAGTCGTTTCACAAAGAAATGATCAAAATCTAATACCGAGATGAGAACCTTGTCAAGAGAGGCTAAGCGCAGTGAAGGAAGATTCCTAACCGAATTTTTAGATTTCCAAGAGGTAATCTAGGAGTTTGGGCTGACAGAAAACGGTTATGCCTGATACCTGTAGCAGTTTCTTCTAGAGGCTATTGTCTAGGGAGACGATTAACACCATGATCGAATATTTTAGCTGTCAACGATGTTTTCTTCTTGTTTCTGATTAAGCTGGAAAAGCTCTTGTCGTCTTCAAAAGTTTTGTTGCGTTGCCACCAAAAATTTGAGAAATTTTTGCTTCGTGTAGCTTTTTAAGCTCATTTTCGTTTTTTTTTAAATTTCGTTAGAAGCTTGGTTAAGTCAACCTTGTAAACCTTTTAGGTTGTATCCCATGAGTTATCTGTTTTTACAGGCTGTGATGCACCGGGTGCTAACAGATGCCGTTACGACGTTTGGCAGGGAGTTAGTCTTCCTGAGGAACAGACTGATTGGAAGGGTAGTCTATGGGGGGTGAACGTTTGACCTTTGGGACCTTTAAAGGTTTTGTTACCCAATGGTTATTTCTATTTGAACCAAAGGAGAGCCTAACTACTGTAGTCGACCTCAGCTCCAATTAGCCTATTAGTGGTGACAGGCTGTTGGCAGTAGTGTATTTCGGAACACCCTATTGATTAATTTTTTTTGACTTATGGTGGTGTGGTAGACACCGTTTTAGTTTAGTGGATGCTATAATCTACTCCCTTTAGTTGGTGGACTCCAGGGTCACCATTTCTGTATTTTATTGTCTCCACCATTCAGTATATCGTGGTGAGGTGTTTGTCTCCTGTTATGTGGGATGGATTGTATGTTTTTTTCGTTGTTGTTCTAGGGCGAGACCAGTACACGAGGGTTCTTCATGCAACTTGGAGAAGCGCAATGCTGGTTAAGTTTTATTTCTCTGTGTAGCCACCCTGAAGAATGACGGAGAGCGTTTTTTTTTGGCTCATGTTTCTAGGCAGATTTGTCACTTTGGTGCGATGTGCCGAAGATTTGATTAGCTTTTGCTAAGAGCTTTCACCAAGCTCAGTATGGAGTTATCATAACCAAGAGTTAGGGATTTGAACTCCTGTATATATTTCTGTATATATTACTGTACATATTTCTGTATATATTTCGGTGTATGTTGGTTGCCTGAGGGCATGTGCTCAAAACGCGAGATTTTGAGTCGTTTTGCTTATGGACTCCTATATAGGATTATGACTTTAGGGAGGTCCTATTTCGAGACTTGCTGTCTCATATAGTTATGTTGGGAATGTTTCCTAGAATGTTAGTTGCGCGCGGACTAATCATTCTGTTCTTAGTGAACATTGCTTTTTGAAGCAGGATCATTCAGTTTAGTGAATTTTAGCTTTTATAGCTATTCACGGTGTTTAGAGTGAATTTTAGCTTTTATAGCTATTCACTGTGTTAAGAGTGAATTTTAGCTTTTGTAGCTATTCACTGCGCTTATAGTGATTTAGTTAGCTTTTATAGCTGCTCACTATGTTAAAGGCGAGATTGTTCTTTTAGAACGCAGACTTTGTGTAGTCGAGGACTACTTACAGAGTATTTTCTTGGCGAGGAGCCGAGGTTTTTTCTGGCGATGTACCAGAATGTTTTCTTGGCGAGGAGCCGAGGTTTTTTTTCTGGCGATGTGCCAGAATGTTTTTCTTGGCGAGGAGCCGAAGTTTTTTTTGGCGATACCAGAGTGTTTTGTTGGCGATGAGCTGACGTGTTTTCTGGCGATCAACCAGAGCGTTTTCCCTAGCGATTTTAGCATGTCTAGATGTCTTAGGACGTCGACATTGCGATATGGAGTGCGATTATTTTCTGAGTGCGACTAGTAGTGATACTAGATTTAGAATGTTCTCTTAGCGATGAGCTAGAGCATGGATAGCGATTTTTCCCGAGCGTTTGTCTGGATATTTATCCAGATATTTTTTTTTTTGGCCTAGTGCTAAATGGTCTGACAAGACTTTTTCTTTTTAGTGTAAGTGTTTGCACTAGAATCATTTTTTTTATTTTTTTTTTTTTATTTAAGAATTTTATAAATTTCTTTTGCTGAAATAAAAAATTTTCAGACAATCCTTAAAAGATTTTAAGGGGGGTGTTCATATTTTATTTCAGTTCACTTTTTTTTTTTGATTTAGACAAGAGTCTAGACAGTTATTTTTTTTGTTTTGGTAACAATAACAGAGCTGACTCTTTTATATAAGAAGACCGCGATTGTTACTTTGAACAGGTATTTCTTATGTTCATGCAAGGATTTTTATTTGCTTTTTGATGTACTTAACCTTAGTGCTTAATTAAGTTAAGTCTAGTTATAAGATTCTTGTGTACATGCAAAAATTTTCATTTGGTTGTCATTGTACTTAATATTAGTGCTTAATAGAATTAAGTCTAGTAGTAAGGACCGAAGTTTGTAATTTTGTTTTAAGTTCTGACCTTAGTATTAAGTGATAGTGTACCACTTTGTACCTTTTCATCAGTAGCCTTAGTTTAATAGACTAGTGTAGTCTATTTCTTTTTGGAAGGGGGTAAATGTAACATTCATTTTTTCCTGGATTTTAAGACCATGCAATGTTACTGATTCTTCACTTCAAATTGTATTTATTTTTATTTTAAAATATCGACCGGTATATTAAACAAAAGTTTCAGGACATTCAGTATATACTGTGTGGTGCGGGTTGCTGATCGAACCTACCGCCAGGCCGCGATTGGCGAAATGTTTGACCCGGAGTTTTGATTGGAGCGTCCGGATATTACCGGCAAAAATCGCACGATTATTTAAGGGCCTGAGAAACTACCAGCGTGGCTTTTTTCGATCGAGCCGCAGACCAGGCAGTACCGTCTAGCCGAGAGGGCTATTTTCCATCTAGCCGAAGTAGGCTAATTTTCTTCAGAAGCCGCTAAGTAAAAGTACCAGTTTCGACAATAAAAGCTGTAGTGAGCTTTCTAAGTGTTAAGAAAAAGTGTGAAATCGGGCGAAGTCCATCACAGCAGGACTGAAAAAGAGTAAGTCAACAAAACTCCCTCCAATAGACTTATTTAAGAGCAGTGCATTAACAGCAATGAATAACAGACAAAAAAGTGAAGTGTAAAACACGATGTCTCGCCTTCGGGGGTTGTAAAAGTTTAAAGTTTAAATGTAACAACTACTATTTAGGCTAGAATTTTTTGGTATAACTGTAAAGGTTAGAACTTTTTATTTTCATTTTAAAAATATGAATAAATTCTTTTTTTGTTGATTAAAGCTAGTGTCTCACTGAATATTTATTTCTCTTTTCAGGATCAGTTGTGCTAGACTAATTTCTTTTTAGTAATATCCATAAAACACTTCAGTTT
Source organism: Pachyrhynchus sulphureomaculatus (assembly GCA_019049505.1). Taxonomy (NCBI): domain Eukaryota; kingdom Metazoa; phylum Arthropoda; class Insecta; order Coleoptera; family Curculionidae; genus Pachyrhynchus; species Pachyrhynchus sulphureomaculatus. The sequence continues at coordinate 5,611,496 of CM032454.1, forward strand.
TTTCTCATTTTTCTTAGCTGAAGTTAAATCCTTTCTATTTTAAAATGAGTGGTGCCCAAAAAAAAAAAAAGTCGTACAACTGAGGTTTCTTTAAAAATAGAATTAAATTCCAAAAAGACGTACAAAAATTATCTCTTACCCATATCTCTCCACCAAGGAAAACTGAGCTAGTATTTCTTTAATTTCTTTAGTTCTTTTAAAATCAGGTTTCACTCAATTCATTATCAGAAATTAAAGCGGGGCTGCAAGAAAATTGTGCTCAAGCTTGGGGCGTCCAGTATTTAAAAATGTTACAAAATGACGCAGTCTACATGGGGCGAAAAATAAAACAAAATTAGCACACCTTACAAAATTGCGCTCAAGCGTGGGACAAACAACTTCTCACAGGGTACAGAAAGAGATGCCTCAAACTGAGGACAGTTTAGCATGTCATAAAAGGACGTCACAATATTATAGATAGATAACCTGGCCAGAGAACATATAAATGTTTAAAAAAAAAAAAAGCACGTAAATCGGATAAGTGGTTCTCCGTGATAAGCGCATTAACGGACAGACAGACAGAGAGACGACGCTGCATTTTATATATATTAGAGATATAGGTTATTATTATTATATAACTTGGCCAAAGAATATATGTTTGAATTTAAAGAAGACACGTAAATTGGATAAGTGGTTCTCGCGTGATAAACGCACTAATGGACAAACAGACAGACATAGAGACATTGCATTTTATATATATTATAGATTATAGATATTCTCTGCTACATAATATTATTCCATATTTAATGGTTTAGGCTGTGTATTGCAAGGGAACGCGCTAGCGGCAAACTTTTTTCCGACTTTATTCACTAATATTGTCATTGCTCATTCCTTATGCTACCTATCGTAATAAAATATAGCCTATAACCTGGCCAGAGAACATATGTATGGTTTAAAAAAAAAGTACGTAAATCGAATAAGTGGTTCTCCCAGTGATAAGCGCACTAACGGACAGACAGACAGAGAGACGTTGCATTTTATATATATTATAGATACCAAATTTTCGTGGTCAATTAAAACTTTTCTTTTTCGGTTGTTTCAGTGAAAATTTGAAAAAATATGATGATTATGTTCAATGAAGAAGATAAGCGTAGATTTTGAGTACAACTTGCTACTTCCGATTTATTACAAATTTTCATTAAATTTGTGCATTAGAATAACAAAATCTATATTTAATTTTATTTTACATTAAGTTACTATTGAAAAAGTGAATTTAATTTATATCATAGATTGTTGACACTCCGTCAACTTTGTATCAAATGTAACACTAAACTTGAATGTGCAGTGATTATATGAGCCTTGGTCACTGACAGACGAACAAGTAAGGAATTAAAAAAACCTTTTAGATTATTGTGATGATAGAAAAGAATAGTTAAAGATTAGCTAAGCAGACGAAGACACGAATGAGAAAGTGCTGATACGAATTTATTACGACGTGGAAAGAAGTGTCAGTTTGCTGCTGACATGTACCATTTAGGTACAACTTAAGCAAATTTATACCTTATGGCTTGCTATAATAATGTATTCCGAGTAGGAAATCATAGTACATCAGTTAAGTGAGTAAACTGCTTTAGGAATTGGTAAAGTGTATTCGATACATCGAAACTTTCATATGCAGACACACATTTTTAATGAAAATAAATATGGCATCGCTGCCAATGCGTATGCCGAATGCTCCATAGAATGACGTTTATATAGGTTATTTAATATAGTTTGTGTATATTTACTGTTTAGACCAGGGGTCGGCAACCTTTTAACTAAGGGGTTCATCCATACAACATTTTGTGTGCCAACATAGGTACATACAACTAAAATTGACAAAAATTAACTTAAATTAAATTAAAATATTGCTTTTAGAAGGTTTAATTACAAAAAAATTCTAACATTTAACAAATAATTTTATTATACTAGTCCTAGGACCTAGTGTGAACCCTGTGCTTGAAGTTCTTTAGAGAGTTTTCTTATGTCCGGTTCATGTCTGGTTATTTTCAGTGTCACACATGCTTCCGAGTTGTCTGTTGTCAGCCTGCTTCGGTACGGGTTTAAAATCACCCTCATATGGGAAAAAAGTTGTTCACAGATATAGGATGATCCGAAAGCTGTAAGCATGGCAAACGCTACTTTCTTAAGACAAATAAATTTCTCTGGTAAACTCATCCAACAACTGAGTATCTCGTTTGAATGGTTCTGGCAGTCACCTTCTAATACCCTTCTTAATTCTACAAATTTCGTGTTCCATAACTCGGAGCTTTTAAATTCAATGTATTGAAGATCAAAATCATTAATGTCCATCCATGAAAAAAGAGATATGTCAAAGCAACTGCTGGAAAAATCCATTAAATCTGGTTTGATTAAAAAAGCGAACATAGGACCATGTTTATCAAAATCCTGACCCCTCTCGATAAACTCCTCTTTTAAATTAGTCATATATTTAAGAATTTCGTCTATTAGTGCACCATCGTCGACACTGGATATATAAGTTTTTAAATTTGGAAAATATTTATATGTGTTTGTAGTAATATATGATGATAATATAATGATTTCCAGGATTCGTATAAATCCAGAACTGTTTTGCCTGAACCTTGTAACTTTAAGTTGAGTTCACTGAGATGGTTTATAATATCAGTAAGAAACATTAGCATACAGATCCAGTTCTTATCTTCTAGTTCAGGATAAGCATCCACTTGATTTTTTTTCCAACAAGAACGATTTAATTTCGCCCAGACATTGCACAAATTTAGAGAGCACTTTATCACGGCTGAGCCAGCGCACATTATTGTGCAATGATATATCTGAATATGCACTTTCTAATTTCTGCAGAAACGCCTTAATTTGTCTATGGATCAGTGAAGAACGACCGACAATGTAGTTAACTATTTTAACCACCCTATCCATCACAGATTTTAAACTTCCAGCGGAGATTTTAGCGCACAAAACTCTCTTCGTGAATTACGCAATGAAAATTCAAAACTGATCGACCCATGCGTTCAATAAGAAGGGAAACAAATCCTTTATGTCTCCCAATCATACCAGGAGCGTCATCTGTCGTTACGCAAAAAATTTTATTTAAATCCATGTTCCGCTTTTCAAAATGTTTAACAAATTCTGAAAATATATCCTCTCCTCTTGTAGTTCCCTGCAATGGGAGCAGACAAATCAGCTCTTCATACACACTGCCATCATCGAAGTATCGCGCAACGATTGCCAGACAGGCAATGTCATTAATATCGACACTTTCATCCAATGCTTCACTAAATACAAAACTCCGTTTGATAGCGTCTCTCTGCTGTTTTTGGACATTTTGTGTCGTTTCAGTAATTCGCCTCTCGATGGTCCGCGCTGATGCCGGTATATCCCTAATCCTGGCCAATATTGTATCCTTATTGGGCAAGTCGTCGAATAAAATCTCGCCAGTACTCAAAAACGTTTGCTTCAGTCAGTGAACGGCCTACCCTTTTGTGCCAACGATTGTGCAATTTTGAAACTGCATTCAGTTACCTGATTTTTTTCCTTGGAAAACTTCGCTAAAGAATGTTGACTTTTTCTCGTATTGTTTACTTGCTCTTTGTATTGCCTCCCTTTTTTCAGCGTTATCTTTAAATGACGATTCATGTTTTATCTGGAAATGTCGTTGAACACTAGATGTCCGGAAAAACTACGCTTTCCCGGCATAGGACACAAATGGCCCGATCGTTTTGCTGTACAAAACCGTAATCTGTTGTCCATGAAGTTTGAAATGATCGAACGTCTACCTTCTGTTTTTTCGCGGCCAAAACGCAACGTAATTTTAATTTTTAAACTTTTCGACGACTATTGACTGAAACGGATGTTACTTCTATACTAAATGATCCAAACGTGCAGCCGCTTGCTATATATAGAAAAATAATGTTTCCAGAAAATTCCAATAATTACGTTTATTAAATTTCTTAGAACAAAAATTATTATCTACAACGCGCCCATTGCAATCAAAGGGCCGCCTAGAAGTTAAATCTAACAAAAACTTAAGTTCGGCAATATAAAAAGAGTTGCGGCGCGCGTTGGAACCATTGAAGTCAAGTCAAACAAAAGCCGCCTTATAGCGGCTCTTTTGATCTGAATTGAAGACGTTTATTTGTGTTTTTGCCTAGGCTTATATTTTGAGGCTTGCCGTCTTTAATACTTGCCGAAATTAAAGCCAAACCAATGCATTCAGTAAAATTATAAATTACAAAATATATATTTTGTAGTTTTTGGTAATAATATCTAGTGACCTATATAATATATCGTTTTTGTTTGTATCGTTAAAGTAATACTGTCTTCGATTATTTACTTAATTTCGAAACATATCACAGATTACAGAATTAATGTGTAAACTTTGAATAGGTACGCGTGCCATTCAAAATTGCTTGGCGTGCCAGAGATGGCACGCGTGCCATAGATTGCCGACCCCTGGTTTAGACCGTATTACTTATATTTAAAATTAAAAAAAATATAATTTAAACAAAAAATAATTATAATCAATTGCGACATAAAGGCAAATTTGCAAAGGAAAGTTCATCAATAAACCCTCTGAGAAACATATAAGATCTTATATGGCAAGAAAAGATGAAATAAGAAAACAAAAAGCATCAAGAGCTAAGTTGCCTGCAACGAAAAAAAAAAATTATTGGTTAGAAATAAAGTGTCGAAGGCAGACAGGGTAAGGGTAGATCTTCAGATCAAAAGCGAAGGATGTATGTAGGTAAGTTTGGCTGCAGGGAAATTAAAAATCAGCTACGCATTATTGTCATAGATAGAATAAATAATACTCCCTGTTGCTTACCATCTTCATCAATTAAACTAGTTTGTCTTCATTTTATTCATTTACGGACGCTAACTTTCTTATTTATTAACACTTACCATATTCGCTAGATACCACTCAAAATAGCTTGCGAAACCCTCGTTTAACCATGTTTCGGACCACCAGTTCATTGTAACATAATTTCCAAACCACTGATGAGATATTTCATGAGCCATCGTTGTTAATGATCGTAAAAGTGCTTTACTAGTAGTTCTATTACCTTCATCTATCAAGTACGTTTCTCTAAAAAAAAAATAACCGGTCAAGTGCAAGTTAAAAGTAGAAGTATAAAATGATCAGTGACTTCATAAAACACATCTCAAATGAGATTTTAACATAGTTTTTTTCCGATCTTTAGTGAAAACTGATGACCTTGAAATTTTTGTTTTTTTTAATATACCAGATATTTTATTAAAGGTGTGTATTCCAAAAATTCGTTATTTTTGAGATACAGGGTGTCAAAGTTATACTTTTATTTTAGTTTTTCTTAAGTAGCTTTCTTAATAATTATACTATTTATACAAGATTCGGTGCTAGGGGATTCTCTGAGATGAAAAATCGAAATTAGCTCACAGGTTGGTTGTAAAATGTAGGGGGCGCCACTTATTGCACTGTGTATACTTTTAAATTGCCATAACTTTTTTATACCACTCTGTATGGTATTTTTAATTAAATATTCGTATTCTTCACCTACTCTTATCTAAAATAGCTTTTTCGGTAAATGTTGCTCCGAGCAACAGATTCTGAGATAGTGGGATGTTTTTTTTCGAATTTATCAATTTGTGGGTAATCTTTTATGCCCTCAGTCAGTTAGTTTTTACATTCTTACTGTTGTTGGCCCGCTGGTCTTTAAATTTATTATTGTTATTAGCTTGTTTGCCTTTAAGCATGCTCTAAATTTCAAAGACTATTCTCTTGGACCTATCCTAAGCCTGGATGAAATGTGAAACGTTTGTGATAATTTTCGTTCAATCTGCACCCTGTAGAGAATATTCCAGAATTTTTTCAAAATTTTTTGGTCAGAACTGGTCAGAAGGTGGAGGGACAGCGATTTTTCGCCCTTTTTTAAAATAATGTAAAGAGAATTGCTCGAAAGTATTACATTATATACATTTTTGAACTCGTCTTTTTACAAGCCTTCATTTGACACCCCACGCGATGACCTGGTAAAAAAAAAAAATTTTCACTATCGATTTCACCCCCCAAAACTAACCCCTTAAGTAAATATTTAACTTTCCAAACTACACGGCTCTGATGAGGCCATGAATCCCTATATTAGTGCCAAATTTCAACTTTCTATTAAGTTGGGAATGTGGAATCTTTGGCACAATGATACTACTCAGTATATATCACCACTACACCAAACACTTTATTTTTGCACTCGACGCGCGTTTCGCTAACCATGTTAGCTTCATCAGGAGCGATGATTGACTAAAGGTAAACTACATATCTACCCTATTTATACTTAGCCTAACCCTAGAATTACTCAAGCGGAACTAATGACATAGGCAAGGCCATCAGTTCCGGTCTAGTAACCAGTAGTAGAGGGGACTATAAGGAAGGAAGGAAGGAAAGACAGAGGGCCTATTCCTTATAGTCCCCTCTACTGGTTACTAGACCGGAACTGATGGCCTTGCCTATGTCATTAGTTCCGCTTGAGTAATTCTAGGGTTAGGCTAAGTATAAATAGGGTAGATATGTAGTTTACCTTTAGTCAATCATCGCTCCTGATGAAGCTAACATGGTTAGCGAAACGCGCGTCGAGTGCAAAAATAAAGTGTTTGGTGTAGTGGTGATATATACTGAGTAGTATCAACTTTCTATATCAAAAGTTTCGGGGAAAATTAGATGTGACAGACAGACAAGCGGACAGACAGACGGACACCGAAGTGATCTTATAAGTGTTCCGTACGAAACACTAAAAAAGGCAGGTCTAGTAATAATATATCCTTTTATAGCAGGTGAGTTTAAAGTTGATCAGTGATAATCTATGGTAAATAACATATCCTAAAAACTTTTATATGTACAGAAAGAGTAAAGTTTAGTAGGTTTTACTAGTAGAACTCTTGTTTTCCATTCTAAAATTTTAAAATTTGCTGACAACAAAGTGGTAAATGAATAGCATTTTAAATAGAATATGCGTTATGAATTCCAGCTGGGCAGAAAAGCAACAGATACTGTGAAAAACTATCTCAGTACGCTTGGTGAAGATGCTATTGACTAGGAAAATGTCAAAGATTATTCTAAAAATTTCGTAAAGGAAACTGTTCATTAGAAAAAGAAAATAATCGTGATTATATTTCTATTTTTGATCAAAAAAGCTTTAAAAGCTCTTTGAGTTCAAATAGGGCCTTGCTCAAACGGCAAAAAGTCCTTTACAGTGACTTACGATCGCTGGTTAAGGTCGGAAATTTTGAAAACTAGGTTTCACACTAATTAAATCATATCAGTCACAGTCGAAGTGTTTTAATTTGTAATTTTCTGGTAACTTTAATACCGTTCACAATTTTGGGAATAAATTGTGATAGAGATCTGAATGTCTAGTTAAAAGTGAGGCACCAAAATCACAGAAGTTGTGCGGAATTCACGCGATTTTCGCATCACTGTAAGTTCACAATTGTACCTGCTCTATTTATCAAATTGAATTGTCATATTAGAGATATTGATAAACTCTTTGCCTTACCCGAAAATTATTAATCCCCAGTTTTCCATCGCCCCACTCATACCAGGCATAGCGGCAAAAGTGAGCTTACGATTACCGAGGTCTTCGTATGTAATACCAGCCCAATCTCCCATCTTCTCTACTAATGTTGGGGCATTTTCTATGACAAAAAAAGAATATTTTTTAAATAATAATAATTCCAGTTTAACCCGAAGTAACACTTTTTTATTTTAAATACAAATGCTCCTTAGTAACCGGTGCAATGATACACCCCTGCACCTTACCAAGTACACCACACCACTAGCGTACCTTGGCCTGATAGTCGGAGATGTTTCGTCACTCTACCCATCCCCCCAGCCGAAAACTTATCTGAAATACCCTGACGAGACGAGCGTTGGCGTCGTCAATAACTAAGCCCAGCCGTGGGGCCACCATTTTTGATATTTCATACGTTTGTTGTCTCCATAATACTGTGTAACATTTTCGAGGTCATCGAATGTAAACGAAATTTTGACTTCAGTTTCTGGAAGTGCCCACTAGGGTGACCGCAAAAAATCGATGTCGGAATTTTGTTCGTCTGGACCCCACAAAACGATTCCCCTTTCCAGATATTGAGATAGCCGAAATTTGAGCTCGATTAAACGACGTTAACCCGTGCCGCTCGTCGCTCAAAGTTTGAAAAAACCCAAATAACTCCAGAACGGTAAATAATAGAAACACGCTTAATATCTCAAAAGAAAGCTAATGTTGTTCTTCAAAATTTATATTCTATACATAATTGTTGTTATTTTAAGTCAAACCGAGTTACAACAGCCTTTAGCCCCAAAAACGTGACCTGGTACCAGTAGGAGCCAGTTCGGGAGTATTCTAAGAATTTTACGGGTTTTTACATAATGTGTCTCGGAATTAACATTTTTTTGTTAAAAAGTATTTTGGAACTCAATTTTCAAACATAAAGAGCCTTTTGTTCAAATTTAATCTTTTATTATATGGGGATTACCTGACTAGTTTACCAAAGAAAGACCCGTTTGACAGGTAAAAAGGAGGGTGAATCTAATTTCTATTTTAGGGATGGTGATTTTACTTCAGCGTACAACCGACCTTAGTTTAGTTTCTAAAGTGCCTTTGAGCTGGTTAGATCGAACAATTATCTAGTGAAGATATTTTAAACGTTTTTTTTTTAATTTTCCAAGTGTGTGTGTGTTATTGTTTTTATAACTATTATAGTATTATTTTAAAAGACATTTGAAAACATTTTATTGAAATTAAAGTTTGCAATATATTTTGTTTCATTTTCCAAGTTAACTGTTATTTACCTATTGGCCTCTGAAATGGCATCCACATCAGGTGTACAAAGCCGGACCAAGGATAAAATGTTTCTTGTGGGCTATCCCATTCACCAGATCACCGGTTGTTAACTACCCTCAAATCGTCAAGTTTTGTGTGCTTTATTTTATAATTTACGTACTGTGAAATTAACTGTAAGAGAATCAGCAAAACTTACAATACGAGAAGTGTTCATTTTTTGGGAGAAAGCTCGAATCCCGACTAAACGTGAGCAAAATGCAATTACTAAGCTGGAAAAACTTCACGCCGAGTGGAGAACTCTTCAAAAAGACCGGAAGAAAACATCGGAAACGGCCAAGAACAAATTTAAACAGTTTGTTGAAAAGTTGGATGATCTCTTTCATATTGCTCAACAAGATGCCTTGGCTCTGATGAAATTGGAAGAAGATAAGGCGTTCCTCGTGAAACAGAGGCAGAAGGGGGCCGCCCAGGTTCCATGACTGGAGTGGATCTCAAGTTGTCTCGAGCTGAAGAAATCAAGGTGCAAAAGGAACTTGCAAAAATGAACCGACAAATCCAAGAAGCAACTTTTGATATTGGTGAGTTTTTTTTTATTATTAGTATTCTAAAAAATAGATAAACAAATAAGTAAATAGTTTCATTATAATTGAAAGAAAATTGTACATGAGAGCATGATTTGGCATCTTGATGATTGAGTTTATATTTTTTAAATAATGCCTTTTGATAATTAGAAGTAGGTAATTTAGTACCTATGTATTATTACTATTCTGCTAAAACGACAAGTTTTTATAGTCTTTTTTTTTTTCTCTTTCTTTTGTTGCTTCTTAGAGACGGATGATGAAGACAAGTTCGAAGAAGGAGAAGAAGACACTGAAGAGGACAGCATCTACCAGGAACTTGAGAGCTTGGAGGAAATAGACATCCCTGAAGAAGCTGCAGAAGATCCAGGACCATCTGAGAGCAAGAGGATGAAAGTTTTATTTGCAAGGGGCGTTAAAGAGATTTTAAACATGAAATTGTCCATTTTTCTTAGATCGATGTAAGGTATCCGACAGAAATGCCACGAGAATTTTAATAGCTACTCTAGAAGCACTAAACCTTGACCCTCTTGAGTACAAAGTCTCGAAAACTTTATTACATGATAGAAGGCAAATGTTCAGAGAACAATATAATAAAAAAATTTTTGATAAAGTAAACATTCCTGAAAAAGAGCCCCTGGTTGTCCATTGGGACGGTAAACTTTTACCGGGTGTTTTAAAAAATGAACAATGTGAGCGAATAGCTATAGCTATTTCATATGGCGAAAAGGAACAGCTGCTGGGAGTTCCTGTAACAGCAAACAGCTCTTTAGCGGAGCAAGCCGTAGCCGTATATGAATGCCTACATGAATAGGGTCTTCTCAACACCGTCAAGGCGATGTGCTTCGACACTACAGCATCCAACACGGGAAGACTCAAAGGAGCATGCGTCATATTGGAGCAAATGTTAGGAAGAGAATTGTTATACCTAGCTTGCCGTCACCATATCTTGCAAATTCTGTTAAGAGGCGTATTCGACACAAAAATCGGATCAACCACTGGACCTCATCCAGACATTTTCAAGAGATTCCTCACTGCGTGGCCCAAGATAGACAAAGGAAAATACGACACAGGTATCAGTGACAATCTAATACAAAAGCAGCTAACTCCAGAAGTAATTGCAAATATTACTGCTGAATTCGAGACCAAATTAACTGAGAGCCACCCCAGAGATGACTACAAGGAGCTATTGCAGTTGGTTCTCGTATTTGTTGGATCAGTAGACGGCAATGTTGTAGGTTTTAGAACTCCAGGAGCCATTCATCACGCTAGGTGGATGGCAAAGGCTATTTACTGCTTAAAAAATGTCCATTTTTCGTCGTCAATTTAAGATGTCTAAAGAAGAAGAAACTTCTATGCGTGCCATTTCTGTTTTCCTAGTTAAAATTTATTGTAAAGCTTGGTTCAATGCTCCAAAAGCTCATCTTGCACCAAAGCAAGATTTAGGTATTTTGCATAGTCTGTTAGACTATAAAGAACGTGACAACGACATTGCAGAAATAGCCCTGACCAAATTTTCGAACCATTTGTGGTATTTGAATGCAAAGTTGGTGGGATTATCGTTTTTTGATCCCACCATTACAGATGATGAAAAGTTGTTAATGGCTAATAAATTGCTCAGTAGTACAGATGAACCATCACAGCACGCTAGGGTTGTAAATCCAAAAGTTAGGAAAGAAAAATTAAAAGAGGTAGTTGATGGAGGATTGGTTAATTTACTTACCAAAGAAACGTTTACATTCTTTGACCAATTTAATATAAAAACAGATTTCCTAAGACAACATCCAAACACCTATCCTCAAAATAATGACTTCCAAGAAGGATTGAAAATTGTCAAAACATTAAAAGTAGTTAATGATATGGCTGAGCGTGGTGTTAAATTAATAACCGACTTTAACGACCTTCTGACAAAAGATGAAGACCAAAAGCAATATGTCCTGCAAGTTGTAAGTAAATGCCGAGCATTATATCCTGACTTTTCAAAAACTACTTTAACAAAAGCTCTAGAATAGATTAGATAACTATGTAAAATTATCAACTCATGTAGGTACTACGTCTGTATCTTTTCTGTGTCTGTTTTGTATGTATTATATACCTAATTTTTATATTTTAAAATAAAAAATGTCATTAGACTTATCAGTATTACTTGTTTTTTTATTATATTTCTACTTTAAACTCAAAAAATATACCAAAAAAAGCAAAATTTATCACTTAATAACAAAATATACGAAGTATGCTCCTAGTGGTACCAGGTCACGTTTTTGGGGCTAAAGGCTGTTGTAACTCGATTTGACTTAAAATAACAACAATTATGTATAGAATATAAATTTTGAAGAACAACATTAGCTTTCTTTTGAGATATTAAGCGTGTTTCTATTATTTACCGTTCTGAAGTTATGGCTCCATATGTCAGCTTTTTGGCCAAAAATTTGGATTTTTTCAAACTTTGAGCGACGAGCGGCACGGGTTAACGTCGTTTAATCGAGCTCAAATTTCGGCTATCTCAATATCTGGAAAGGGGAATCGTTTTGTGGGGTCCAGACGAACAAGATTCCGACATTTTTTTTCCCCCTCTATGAGATCTGGTCACTCTAGTGCCCACCCAAACTAGCAAAACCCTATTTGGGTTTTGATAGTTTAGTTCGAATTTTTTTTGCTATCATCAATTTTTTTGCTCGAGCTTTGGTTTTGCACGGCTATATCTCGTAAATTATTGCAAATTTCTCAATGCAATCTTCAGAGGAAATGTTCTTCACACTAAAATACACAATTTTTGTGAACATGTCGAGACCAGATTTTCACTCTTTCGGGGTGTTTTTAGTGCAGAACGCTCGAGAAAATGCCATTTTTTCACATTTTCGACCATAACTCACAAACCGTGCATATTTTAGCATAACAAAAATGTTCTCTACATAAACACGAGTAACTTTGCTGAACATTGCAATAACCTACAATCGATCCTTATAGTTCTTTTGGCCGTTGTAAGGAATTTCACACCAAAATTTCAGCTTTTTTCAGGTTTTACGTTCAAGAAGCTGGTTTTTAGCTCACTTTTGAATGTTTACTAACCATTAGCATCTATTTTTGGAAAAGAAATTGAAAAAAAAATTTTTGTTTGTGAACTGCTATGGTACACACACACACACATGCTGGAATAAATACACACACATTTGAATGGTGAGTCGCTTGTGTGTAGTATGGAAAAACGATACAAAGGAAAACAGCTGGATGCATTGCTTGCAGAAGTATGTTGGTGGAATCAAAAGATATCCCAACATGAAGATGAAGGCACCGAAGAAGAAGATGAAGGACACACCGAAAGAGATATGCCCTTAAATATTTTATCCAGCGCGGGCTCAGATGGTGATGATACAGATTCAGACGATAATTTAGAACGACCATCGAAGAGGTCAAAACCATTGACTTCTCGGGCGGCTATGGAAATCGATTGAAAACACGTTTTTTTTTGCCTTTTTTTTAAAATTTTGAATTGTCAATAGCTCTATAAAATGGATAAAAATTTGGGAAATAAACTTTAACACAAAAAAAAAGATATATTTGCTGATGAAAACTGAAATTTTGGTGTGAAATGTACTATTTGGTAGCGAAATTTGTTACAACGGCCAAAAGAACTATAAGGATTGATTGTAGGTTATTGCAATGTTCAGCAAAGTTAATCGTGTTGATGCAGAGAACATTTTTATCGAAGACGGTTATGCTAAGATATGCACGATTTGTGAGTTATGGTCGAAAATGTAAAAAAAATGGCATTTTTTCGGGCTTTCTGCACTAAAAACACCCCGAAAGAGTGAAAATCTGGTCTCGACATGTTCACAAAAATTGTGTATTTTGGTGTGAAGAATATTTCGTCTGAAGATTGCATTGAGAAATTCACAATAATTTACGAAATATAGCCGTACAAAACCAAAGCTCGAGTAAAAAAATTGATGATGGCAAAAAAAAAAATCGAACTAAACTATCAAATCCCAAATAGGGTTTTGCGAGTTTGGGTGGGCACTTCCAGAAATGAAGTCAGAATTTAGTTTCCATTTTATGTGTTGCACTGTGTAATACACGCTAAAGAGTACGTAAATTCAAAGTCGCCTCAAATTTTTCTAGTCGGTCGCCCAAAAATTTTCTAGTAAAGTTTCGATGGTGTAAATTATATGTCGTGTTACTGCCTGCAACATTGTGCATTTTTATCAATATTGTTGAAATGATTGAAACAAGTACACATAATACATTTCTCTCTCTCGGTGACAAAAAGTTGAGTGTAGTAAATTGTAATTTGACCGATAGTATTTTAAAACATATTCTGGTAGCAACAGTAGAAGATTTAAAAGACAAAGTTGAATCATGTACCTAATTTGAAGAGAAGTCATGATACTTATTTTTAGGCATTATGTCCCAGTTAAACAAAAATAACTTACGCTCTACAATAGAAGCATAATCATAATGGATACGTTGTCTGAAAAGAATATAATCCTTAAAAGTATTCATAATACCATATTCCCAGTCGTCGAGGTATCCGGCACAGACAGCAAGCAAATATGATGACATTGGTGGCGTATAATTGAATGTAGTTTCTTTATATCTAAAAGAAAAGTAAACAAAATATAGGTTTTGCAAGATATACATACGTTTTTAAAAATAAAGTTGGAGAAATTCTACAAAATATGTAGAGTTTTCTGTTAATAGTATAAAAAATAAGCCAAATACTAAAATAAAAAAACCGGTCAAGTGCAAGTTGAACTTGCACAATTAGTGTTCCGTACGTTGATTGTTTTCAAAATAAAAATTTTTGTTAGGGTGGTATAAAATGATCAGTGACTTCACAAAAACACACCCCAAATGAGTTTTCAATAAAGTTTGTTTCCAATCTTTACTGAAAACTGGTGACCTTGAAATTCTGTTTTTTTTTATATACCAAATAAATTATTAAAGGTAATGCACTCGTGATAATTTTCGTTCAATCTATACCCCGTGGAGAATATTCCAGAATTTTTTCAAAATTTTTTGATTAGTACTTTTCGAGATAAGGTAGGAGACAGCGATTTTTTTAAAAGTAATACGAAGAAAAGTGTGCGCAAGTATTACATTATATACGAGTATATATATATATATATATATATATATATATATATATATATATATATACATATTTTTACTCGTGTTTTCACAAGCTTTCATTTGACACCACACTCGATGACCTAGTAAAAAAAAATTTTTTTCACTTCCGATTTCACCCCTCAAAACGAACCCCTTAAGTCAAAATTTATGTTACGGTGGTATAAAATGATCAGTGACTTCACAAAACACACCCTAAATGAGTTTTCAACAAAGTTTGTTTCCAATCTTTACTGAAATCTGATGACCTTGAAATTTTTGTTTTTTTTATATACCATATAAATTATTAAAGGTAATGCACTCGTGATAATTTTCGTTCAATCTACACCCCGTGGAGAATACTCCAGAATTTTTTCGAAATTTTTTTGATAAGTACTTTTCGAGATAAGGCCCGGGACAGCGATATTTCGCGAATTTTTAAAAATAACACAACGAAAAGTGCGCGCAAGTATAATATTATATATATATATATATATATATATATATATATATATATATATTTTACTCGTGTTTTCACAAGCTTTCATTTGACATCACACTCGATGACCTAGTAAAAAAAATTTTTTTTTTTCGCTTCCGACTTCACCCCCCAAAAACTAACCCCCTTAAGTCAAAATTTAATTCTCAAAACTACATGGCTCTGATGAGGCCATCAATTCCTATATTATTACCAAATTTCACCTTTCTATGTCAAATAGTTTCGGAGAAAATCGGGGTGACAGACAGACAGACAGACAGACAGACAGACAGACAGACAGACAGACAGACAGACACCGAAGTGATCTTATAAGTGTTCCGTACGGAACACTAAAAAGGTAAAAATTCTAGGGCTTTTAAAACGGATAATTTAAACATCTTTTTACACAGGATGTCCCAGTATTCCGTTTGCATAAAGCTACTGAATATAATCTATATAAAATGTAACGTCTCTGTCTGTCTGTCTGTTCGTTAGTGTCGTGCGCGTTTTTTTTTATTCATACATATGTTCTCTGGGAAGGTTATATAATAATAATCTATAATCTATAATATATATAAAATGCAACGTCTTTCTGTCTGTCCGTTAGTGTGCTTATCACTCGAGAACCACTTATCCAATTTACGTGTGTTTTTTTTAGTATTCCGTACGGAACACTTATAAGATCACTTCGGTGTCTGTCTGTCTATCTGTCTGTCTGTCACACCCGATTTTCTCCGAAATTATTTGACATAGAAAGGTGGTAATAATATAGGAATTGATGGCCTCATCAGAGCCATGTAGTTTTGAGAATTCAATTTTGACTTAAGGGGTTAGTTTTGGGGGGTGAAGTCAAAAGTGAAAAAAAATTTTTTTTACTAGGTCATCGAGTGTGGTGTCAAATGAAAGCTTGTGAAAACACGAGTAAAAAATATATATATATAATATTATACTTGCGCGCACTTTTCTTTGTATTATTTTTAAAAATTCGCGAAAAATCGCTGTCCCGGGCCTTATCTCGAAAAGTACTTATCAAAAAATTTCGAAAAAATTCTGGAATATTCCCCACGGGGTGTAGATTGAACGAAAATTATAACGAGTGCATTACCTTTAATAATTTATATGGTATATAAAAAAAAAAACAAAGATTTCAGTTAAGATTGGGAACAAACTTTGTTGAAAACTCATTTGGGGTGTATTTTGTGAAGTCACTGATCATTTTATACCTCTGTAACAAATTTTTTTTATTTTAACAGCAATCAACGTACGGAACACTAATTGCGCAAGTTCAACTTCCACTTGACCGGTTATTTAATCCTTAACTTGATATTTATCAAAAAAAATCTATAATATATATGAAACGCAAAGTTTCTCTGCCTGTCTATCTGTCTGTCCTTTAGTGCGCTTAGCACTCAAGAACCACTTATCCGACTTACGTGTTTTTTTTTTTTTTTAATTTATACATATGTTCTCTGACCAGGTTAATAGAATATATTTTATTTGCGTTAGGTAACATAAGGGATAAGCAGTGACAATAATAGTGAATCAAGTCCACGCGAGCGGAGCCGCGGCACGGCTAGTGATATATATAAAGCATTCCTTTCAAACTCTTTCCGTTCTTAAATGACCCCTAATTTGTTTTACCATAAAGAATTTAAAATATTGGAAAAATTTTTAAATTCTTCTATAGCTAATTCAAATTATTGAAAAATAACACAATTTTTAGATTCTTTGATCCCAAAAATCTTAAAACAGACATATAATATGACATAGATGGAGAATCCCCTCTAACCCCTCCATTATAGGTTAAATGCCTTATATGTTGGACTATAAATACGTAAAAATAAAAGAATAGCACAATTCTTAGATTCCTCAATCCAACAAACCGAAAAATCACATGTAATAAGATATGAACCTTGTAACCCCTCTAATACTCCGCCCAAGCTCTTTAACCCTTTACGTATAATAATTAGGCTTAAAATTGTTCATTATCTTAGCTCAAAATACAAAAAAATAATACAAAATTTATCGACCTCAGTCCCTTATCCTCTTAAGTGATGTTGCTCAAAAACTATAGGTTTTATTGTCAAGTATTATTGGTGTATCAAATTTACAATCGACATCTGATGTTGTTGGGAGTTAGTGAGCAAAAGATAGACAGACAGACAGATGGAAATGGAAGCTTATGTATTTCGTGATCTAGAGACCCTGGAACGTGAAGAAATACAAAATCTTGGAGTATTATTTTTTGACGAGTACGATACTTCCCTTTAGCAAAGAAGAAAAATTTTCATAATTTGACAATGGGGACGCCTTACATGTATTCTGACGAAGTTATGAAGAAAATACGTTTATAGCTTCGTGGAAGACGGTAAATAGGTTTGGCATTTCCGGTAAAAGTCAAAGAGGTTCTAGAATAATGGATAACCCTTGAGTCTTTCAATCATTAAACAAGAACGTGTCATTTCAGAGAAAGCCTAGATGAAGGTGACAATGTTTTGCAGGATTACAACAGTAGCAAGAACTTAAGAAACATATCTCAAATATAGCTTAGCCATCTGATGCCTTCATAACTTTTAATTCAAGGGTAACGCAGTGTTGCCTTTTCAATTATCCTCTCTTTTCCTTTCCCCCAATTTTTCTTTTTTACTTTGTAAGTTTTTTTTTCTTAACTGAGGTATTCGAAGGTCAAGTTAATTATTGGTATCTTTTATTTAACCAGGAATAGTCCGTAGAAGAAATATGATTAAAGCTAATGCCTTATGAAGTTTTATTTATACACAAAAGTTTTTAAAAATCTGTTACTGCCTAATTTTAATTCAAATCATTGTGAAATTTGTGAAATCTTTATTGTATTGAAAACTAGTCGTGCTCGCGGCTCCATTTGCGTGGACTTCATTCACTATTATCAACACTGCTCATTCCTTATATTTACCTAACGTAATGAATATATCCTAAAACCTGGCCAGAAAACATATGTATGAATTTAAAAAAAAAACTCATAAATCAGATAAGTGGTTCTCGAGGGATAAGCGTACTAACGGACAGGTAGACAAACAGACATACATACATACAGACAAAGAGACGTTGCATTTTATATATTATAGAAGATTATAGATAACCTGGCCAGAGAATAAATCTATGAATTAAAAAAAAAACACGTAAGTCGGATAAGTGGTTCTGGAGTGATAAGCGCACTAACGAACAGACAGAGAGACGCTGTATTTTATATATATGTTATTATATTCTTTGCTGCATGATATTGGTTTAAGCAGTATATTGCAAGAAAACGCGCTAGGGGCAAACTTTTTTGCGACTCGATGCAGTATTATCGTCACTGCTTATTCCTTATGTTACCTAACGTAATAAAATATATCCCATAACCTGGCCAGAAAAATATGTATGCTTTAAAAAATAAGCATTAAATCGGATAACTGGTTCTCCAGTAATAAGCGCACTAACGGACAGAGAGACAGACAGACAGAAAGGCGTTGCATTTTATATATATTATAGAAGATTATAAATAACCTGGCTAGAGAACAAATATATGAATTTAAAAAAAAAAAAAAACCGTAAATCGGATAAGTGATTCTCGACTGATAAGCACACTAACGGACAGACAGACCAACAGGCAGAGAGACGTTGCATTTTATATGTATTATAGATATTCTTTACTACATGTTATTGTTCCATATTTAATGGTTTAGGCAGTGTTTTACAAGAGAACCCGCTAGCAGCAAACATTTTTCCGACTTGATTCCCTATTATCGTCACCGCTTATTTCTTATGTTACCTAACGTAATAAAATAAAACCTATAACCTAGCCAGAGAACATATGTACGAGGCATGTTTTTTAAGTAAGTACCGTTTTGCGATTCCGCCGCCGCAGCGATACGGTCGGCGTTCCGCGCATGCGCGCTGGTAACCTACATCTCATGTCTACGCACTGACGCCATTACAGTCTGATTCTTCATTGTATACGTTGTTTACTGAGTGTTTAAGATGCCTCCGACAATCGTGAGTCCCGCCGATTGTGAAGTACGGGCGGTTATACGATTTCTTAGTGCTAAAGGCGTAAAACCGATCGATATTCATCGTGAGATCTGTGAAGTTTACGGACAAAACATTATGAGTGATGGAATGGTAAGGAAATGGGTGAAAGCATTTAAAGATGGCCGCACAAATGTGCATGATGAAGAACGGAGTGGGCGTCCTTCGTCGTTAATGAAGATTTGGTGCAGAAAGTGGACGAAAAGGTGAGAGAAAACAGACGCTTTACAATTTCATCATTGTGCGACTGCTTTCCTCAATATTCTCGTAGTGTTTTGTATCGCATTGTGACCGAGAACTTGAATTACCGGAAATTGTGTTCACGTTGGGTTCCAAAAATGTTGACGGATTTGCACAAAACCCAACGTTTAGGCAGTGCATTGACTTTCCTTGAGCGGTACCACAATGAAGGTGAACATTTTTTAGACCAAATTGTTCCTGATGACGAAACATGGGTGGCCTACGTCACACCAGAATCGAAACAACAATCCATGGAATGGCGACATTCATCATCACCCAAAAAAGTGAAGTTTAAGCAAACAATTTCTGCCCGCAAAATCATGTGCACAGTTTTTTGGGACAGAAAAGGAGTATTGCTAGTGGAGTTTCTGCCTCGTAATGAGACAATCAATGCAGCGTCTTATTGTGAGACATTGAACAATCTGCGTCGTGCAATCCAGAACAAAAGACGTGGCAAGTTGAGTAAGGGTATCGTTTTGCTGCATGACAATGCCCGTCCACATGTGGCTAATCGGACCAAAGATCTCATCAAATCTTTTAAATGGGAAACTCTAGATCATCCTCCATACAGCCCTGATCTGGCGCCCAGCGACTACCATCTGTTCCTGCACTTGAAGAAGCACCTGGGTGGTCAGCGTCTTTAAGACGATAACGAAGTCAAAACATTTGTGATACAGTGGTTAACAAGTCAGGCGGCAGAATTTTATGAGGAGGGTATTCAAAAACTGGTGCCACGTTATGACAAGTGCCTCAATATTCACGGAAATTATGTAGAAAAGTAGATTAAGGTACAGGCTTTCATGTAAAAATAAAATTATAGCTACTTAAAAAAACATGCCTCGTATGTTTTTAAAAAAAAAGCACGTAAATCGGATAAGTGGTTCTCCAGTGATAAGCGCACTAACTGACAGACAGACAGACAGAGAGGCGTTGCGTTTGATATAAATTATAGAAGATACAGAGAGTATTAAAAGATAATAAAGTACTTTACAAAAATTTCCCAAAAAATACACATTTACTTACTCCAATGTATTTAAGTCTTCCAGTTCTTCCATATTGCTCACAACTGTCAAGTTTTCATAATGGTCAACACTTAGTCTAAAAGGAATTTTAAATTGGGGTTCATCAAATGACGGAAACAGGTTTCTAAATCTGGTTGGTTCAAATTGTGAGTAAATAACCCATTTCTTTGTACCGTTTATACTATAATGATGTTTGTATAAGCCTTCAACAGTTTCTGGGTATTTTACAGTATAATGCATTTCAAACTGTGCGTAACGTGTGTCATTACCTAGAAAATATAAGCCTTATTATACATAGCGTATATTCCAATGGAATATAATAGTAATACTGGAATTCAAATTATCTTTTCATTTTTGGACATATTTATTCTTCAAAAAAAGATATGGCGATTCAGTTTTTTAGTGTTCCTTATGGAACACTTATAAGATGACTTCGGTGTCTGTCTGTCTGTCTATCTGTCTGTCTGTCACACCCGATTTTCTCCTAAACTATTTGTCGTAGAAAGTTGAAATTAGGTAATAATATAGGAATTGATGACCTCATCAGAGCCGTGTAGTTTTAAAACTTAAATTTTGACTTAAGGGGTTAGTTTTGGGGGGTAAAATCGGAAGTGAAAAAAAATTTTATACTAGGTCATCGAGTGTGGTGTCAAACGAAAGCTTGTGAAAACACGAGTAATATATATATATATATATATATATATATATATATATATATATATATATATATATATATATATATATATAATACAATCTTAATTGGGGAACTCGGCAAATTTGGGCGTGATAGGAGATCACACAATTTTCATTAAGCCGCCAATATTTCGGTCCTGGATTGGGACCTTCTTCAGGGCAGAACTGAAAAGAAGAACAGAGCGTATTCACTGATAGTGTCTGGGACAACTTTAAATTAATGATGTTATCATTAGGTTGTTATAAACTGTGTTCTGATAAACCGTGTTGCTCATTTGGCAGGAAATAGGGTTCCAGCACATATTGTGCACCGTTTTCGTGTTACTCAAGAAAGATCCTTCCAAACCACCACTAGATCCCTTTCTAATACTCTCTTCAATAAATTCAATAACTTGATTAGGTCAAAAACTGATAAACTAAAAGTCTGTCCCCAATGGATTACCAATTTAACTACAGTTGAGTGTCCACCTAAGGTTCATAAAATTCTTGCTTTGGGTCCAAAATTTGTTTATGATTCCATTCCAGATACTGATATCCCTGTAAAAACAATCCTTTCTGACATTGAATCCTTCATTATGCTTGCACCAGCCTCCAGTCAAGATATTCTCAGGGCCAAATGCACCAATGCAGTTACCAACGCTGTTTTACAAAACCGTAATACTTCTTTTGAGAAGACTTTGTTCATCAAGACACACAAATTTCTCAAACAACATAATGAGATCTTAATTACTTCTTCAGACAAAGGCTCGGTTACAGTTGCCTTAGAGAGACTGCATTATGAAACTAAGATGTTAGAACTTATTGATGATGAACAAGTTTACAAGAAGCTCTCTCATGATCCCACTACTCAACATCAAAACAAGAGTAATAGTTTTATTAAGCAGTTAAAGACCAAAAAATGGATCGACGATATAACAGCCAAACAACTTTACTACTACAAGGCGATTCCACCAAGGATTTATGGTTTGCCCAAGATACACAAAGAAGGGGTACCGCTCAGACCTATCGTCTCCACCACCTGCTCTCCTACTTCAAAACTCAGTAAATTTTGTGCTAATCTTCTTGAAAAGTCCTTCCTCAATTATCATACATTCGCTATTAAAGACTCTTTTGCGTTTAGTGCAATGGTCAATAATTTCCAATTACCAGAAAACCACGTTATCATATCACTTGACGTAGTCAGTCTTTTCACGAATATTTCATGGCAGTTAACCCGCCAAATAATTGACTCCGAATGGGCATTAATCTCACCCAACACCAAAATCAGCAAATCCTTCTTCTTATCTATAATAGAATTTTTTTTTTCCAGTCAACCTTCTTTAAATTTAAAGACTCTTTCTACTCTCAAATTTTTGGATGCCCTATGGGCAGTAACCTCAGTCCTGTTCTTGCTTCAATCGTTATGTCATATGCTTTAAAAAGCTGCATTCAAAGATTATCCTTCCGACTTCCATTCCTATATCAATACGTAGACGATTTAATTCTATCCATACCAGCTGATGGCAAAGAAGAAGTTCTTCATGTTTTCAACTCATTCGACCCACACCTGCAATTCACTATGGAAGAAGAAACCAATAATGCTGTTCCATTTCTGGACACAAGAGTCGTTAGAGACTCCCATAACATCATCAAACTTGATTGGTATAGAAAACCTACTTCTTCTGGGAGATATATCCATGCAAACTCTGGCCATGATTGGAAGGTGAAGGTCAATGTCATCAAAGGCTTATATAGAAGACTGAAGATAATAGTCCATCCTGATTTCTTACTCCAGTCACAAGAAACACTTACAAAACTTTTCATAGATAATGGATACAATCGAAAACTCTTACTAAGAACCAAAGATGAAGTCAACAAGCTTACTCATATCCATCAAATTCCCCCAGAACCCCCTCCCCTCCACCTACCGCATATCTCCCCTCCCCCTTTAACTCCCCCAGTCGAAATAAATTGGTCGTTGCTTTCTTTACCATTCATTCCTGGCCTTACAAACAAATTGGTCCACATATTGTGTGTCATTCCCAACATTAAAATCGCTAAATATTTCTTCTTCAAAAACAGACGTATCTTCAGTAAGCTGAAGGCCCCGCTGCCAGTTCTTTCCATGTCAGACTTGGTTTACTCAATTTCCTGCCTCAATTGTCCTTCAATCTACATTGGCCAAACTTCTCAATCCTTGAATCGTCGTATTGCACTCCATAAAAGTGACACTAGATGCCATCCACACCGATGTGCCTTGGCGACCCATTCTGTTGACAATGGTCATGCTTTTAGTTTCAGGGAACCCAAAATTCTTCATTTCTCCAATAATCTTTCCAAGGGAGAATTCCTTGAGATGTGTTACATCCAGGAGAATCACCTTAATATCAATAAAAGAACCGACCTGGATGGTCTTAGTAACATATATACTTTCCTCCTCTCCTGTGATAAATCAACTTCTCACAATCATTCCCTGTATTCAAGTGTTTTATGATCCATCTGAACCGCGTTGGTCGTCTCTTTTTAGCTCCGTAATTTCCAGGGTTTCTCTCCTCCTTCCTCTCTCTATTTACGGTTCTCTTTGATTCTGAGCGTCACAGATTCCTTCCATTTTATCTGGGCCATCTTTTGCACCTAGCGATTACTGTCTTCCTTCCATTGACAGTACCTTGCGTCACCTCTCTAACACTTCCTGGTGCCTCGAGTCTTCATTGGTTTTTTGCCAACAATCTCTTCCTCCAATCAGATTCCAACAAGAAATTAATAAATTAATAATTAATTCACTAGATAATTTTCTTCTTCGTTGCTCCCATTATTGTCACTCTCTCTCTCTCGCTCCCTCGCTCATCATTTACTTATAATTAGGGTGTGTTTTATCCTTCAGCTACTACATACCGGTGGTTTGGTAGCTCAATTGGCTACCTCTCTCTCACTTAGGGTCCAATATTTGTGCTTCCTTTTCTATCGGTTCCTTCCAGGTGTCGACCCCGCATTCTGGTTAATTGAGTTTTCTTGACTAAACCCCTTATCTCTGTCGGGTAGCTGTCTCCTGTCGTTCTTGTCATTTGTTCCTAAATGGCGGTGGCCATATGTGGTGGTCACAAGTGAAATAATTAACGATGTTCTCAACATCCAAGGTTCCCAATTACATCCATGTGTTAAATTTGTTTTTTAGAATTTTGTCTACAGTGTTTTAATGTGTATTTTGTATATTTTATGGATTAACCAACTTTTATATGTAACAACTTTTTTATGTATAACCTACGGCCATTCAGGATAACGAAATCTTTGCACTTCTCATGTGAGTTTTTTAACTTATTATGACTAATATCTTATTCTTGTTCCACACTAATTTTATTTATTATAACAACCTAATGATAACAGTTGTCCCAGACACTATCAGTGAATACGCTCTGTTCTTTTTTTCAGTTCTGCCCTGAAGAAGGTCCCAATCCAGGACCGAAATATTGGCGGCTTAATGAAAATTGTGTGATCTCCTATCACGCCCAAATTTGCCGAGTTCCCCAATTAAAATTGTATTTTTAATAATTTTGGTAGATACGGCAACTTTTTGCTTTCTTTCTTTATATATATATATATATATATATATATATATATATATATATATATATATATATATATATAATGTAATACTTGCGTACATTTTCCTTTGTATTATTTTTAAAAAATCGCGAAAAATCTCTGTCTCCTTATCTTGAAAAGTACTGATCAAAAAATTTTGAAAAAATTCTGGAATATTCTCCACGGGGTGTAGATTGAATGAAAATTATCACAAGTGCTTTACCTTTAATAATTTATCTGGTATATAAAAAAAAAAAAAAAATTTCAAGGTCATCAGTTTTCGTAAAGATTAAAAACTAACTTTGTTGAAAACTCATTTGAGGTGTGTTTTGTGAAGTCACTGATCATTTTATACCTCCGTAACAAAATTTTTTATTTTAGAAGCAATCAAAGTACGGAACATTAATTGCGCAAGTTCAACTTGCACTTGACCTGTTATTTTATTTTTGTGAGAGTCTTTATATAGTCGACGGCATTTTAATAAGTCGAATGTATCGTTTTAGCTGTGATAAACTTTTCTGTTGTCGTCCTTGTTAAAGTTGCAGTCAGCATGAGTTTAATTAATACCACGCCGGAAAATTGAAAAAGTCTAATAGATTTTTTATATCTGAGACAGAAAGCCAACTATAATTTCCAATGGCAAGCAAACATATAAATATTTTGAAAAAAAAAATTCGTTCAGTATCGTTAAATATCAAAAATTAAAAAAATTGTTCAAAAAATGTTTAAAAGAATACACTGACAAAAGCAAAAATAGTATTTTTCATATGCCATGGAACACTGATTGGGTTATTTTATTTTATGATATAATATACATATTTAAATATTATTAAACTTAGTAGTTGCCATTATTTTTGGTTTCTCATCATTCAGAGCTTAAAGAATAGGAATCTACAAAATACTTTAGTAAAATCGAGGCAGAACACCTCTAATTTATTTAATATTTGTAAATGTTTTTGGATGTTAAAAATGAATGCAGCATTATTATGTCAATGTCGATGCCAATTTTTTTTTAATTTTCAATAGTGTCAAAAAATTGTATTATACATACAATAATAGAAGCTAAAAAGCATTTTGCAGGCTTTTCAAACCCTCAGGCGAAGAAAATGGTTTTTTTTATGGGTCTAGCTCACGTGCTGCAGGGAAGTCCCTAAAGCGCTCCAGGAGCGACACGAGTGCGGAAAAAGCGATTCACGTTGTTCTTGAATCGCTGTAAATTGTACTCGGTGGGAAACACAGCGCTGGGCAAATTATTCCAAAGGGATGACGTTCTCCATATAAAAGATTGCTTGAAAAGCGTTGTACGCGGAGTAACAAGCTGAACCTCATACGGATGCGAAGCACCAGCGCGACGTGTATTTCTAACATGCATCGCTTTGGGAGGAATTAAGCGGGCTACATCCTTCGAACACTTTCCATGAAAATACTTGTAGAACAGACTCAAGTCGCCAACCGTTCTTCGATGTTCCAGCGAATCAAGGCCGCCGGTCAAGTCCGGGTCCCCAATCAGACGGACCGCTCTTCTCTGAATAGAATCCAACAAATGCAGTGTATGTTTGGGAGCGGAGCCCCAAACGTGGGAGCAGTATTCCATAGTTGGTCGAATTTGGGCTTTGTAAAGAATTAACAGTTGCTGTGGGGTGTAAAGCTTTCTGGTTCTAAATAATATTCCCAACTTTTGAGAAGCTCTCCTTGCTATGCCTGCAACATGTTCATGCCAAGACATATTTGCTCCCAAACTAACGCCCAACAAATTGAGCGACGATGCTAGGGGAATGGAGTGCCCCGACATAACTATGTCGGGTTCAGCAACGTTAGAAGAACGAAGAAAATGGTGCTTAATTTAATAAGCTACTTTGAAAAGGAGCAAAGAAAATCTACCAAAGACAGTAAGTGAACGAATCTGAACTCCATACAGAAACAAGTATCGGAAGCTTTAAATTTAAGTATTAGAGCCATACAAAGGATTGTTAATGAAGATCGCAGATGTATAACAGCGAAAAAATGTGAAAAAAGGAAAAAGAATAGGTCAAAAACTAAGGATTTAAGCGAATTCGTGAAAATGGATGTGAGATATTTGATTTACGACATGTATAAATCTAACATGAACATAACTCTTACGACTTTAAAAGATATTTTACGGGATAGAAAGATTTTAGAAATTGGACTAAAGTCATTGTCAAAATTAATGAAACATTTGAGATTTCGATATAAAAAAGACTGCCACCAAAGAAATTTGAGTGGTGGTGGCTGGTTCATACACAGGATTTGTACCTGGGGCCAGTTTAATATTTTCAACTGTCGAAAAGCGTGATTACCACGACAGCATGAATAATGAAACATTCGAAAAGTGGCTAAAAGAGATGCTTATTCCAAATTTAGATCAACCCTCATTAATCGTTTTGGACAAAGCTTCATATCATTCTAGAATTTTGAATAAACAACCAAATTCTTCATGGAAAAAAAATATGAAATATTTCAATGGTTAATAGAGCAAAATCAAACCCTTTTTCAAATTTATTAAAAACAGAATTACTCTTAATGGCAAAGACTTTTAGAAAACCTAAAATATACGCGACTGAATGAAATTTTAAGGGAACAGGGTCATGAAGTTTTGTGTTTGCCGCCTTACCATTGCCAATTTATTATTGTTTTTATTGTAGCATTATCTTTGCTTTTTGTTTTAATAACCGTTTCTTCAGTTTTTCTGCTCGCCTCAGCCATTCGCCGACGGAATGGTTAGCAGACTGCCAACACTTCACCACAGGTGGCGCGAATGTTTAAGGTATTCCCCCTAAGGCATATGTGGTTTAAAGTAAGAACAACTGAAAACGGACGAAAGTCCGTATCTCAGCAGTCTACCCACTGATCTCTCATTGTGCGAATGCATCCCGAGATGCGTTTCGCCGTATCACGACTCATCAGTCGGGCTAGGAGTCAGCCCTCCGATAAAGTAC
>CM032454.1:5639105-5704263 GCA_019049505.1 Pachyrhynchus sulphureomaculatus
TAATCAAACAACTTTGCTTCTCAGGTGTACATTGCATAACGTATTAAAATAGCCATTTTTTTATATAATAAATAAATACTTTGTATAAATATTTAGAGTAAAACATTAAAGGGGCTTGTATATATATGACATATGTCCTGTTCAAGGTTTTTGGAGGAATTCAAAAATTACATTATTTTTTCGTTATTTTCAATTTTTACCTAAGAAGGGAGTGTAACATCATCTAGTTTCAATAGTAGAGCGTTTTTTCAGGTTTTTTAATGTTACTTTAAGCATATTATTTATTATAAAATATACATACATACATAATCGATAAACCTCTTTTATCTGTAGGTGTCGAGGATCGTTCACTACTTTCTTTCCACAAATTTACACCACTCATCTCTATTGAGTGCTAGTTGTTTCGCCTCAGCCCAGGATTTTCCTCTTTTCCTGACTATTTCATTCACACTAATGTTTCCCACGGTCGCCTCCTTCTATTTTCTCCTGTCACTCTTGCCTTCCACACCATTTTGACCTGCCGATCATCAATCATTCTCACTATGTGTAGAGTCCATTTTAACTTCTTTTCCTCTATGCTTTCCTTTAGCGATTTTACATTAAGTTCCTGTCTAATATCTTCATTCTTTCTTTTATCAAGTCTTCTTTCCCCTACCACTTTCCTCAGATACTTCATTTCTGTGGCTTGTAATAGTCTTTCATACTTATCCGTCAGAATCTAATTCTCAGCCCGTAGGTTATAACTGGCGTATATATTGTTTTTTTAAATTGCCATTTTTGTTTTCACGAATATTTCCTTTTTACTCAGAAAGCTTCTGTACAGCGCGCAGTATAATCTTGTTCCAGCCTTCATTCTATTTCCAAATTGTTCTTGTGTTCCTTTGGAGTTTATTACTATTCCAGGTATTTATATAGCTCCATCTGTTTAATTTTTTTGTCCCTCTACTTTAATGTTTATAGTTTCTTGTCTGTTAGTTATAACCATCACTTTGGTTTTTCCAGGTTAATAAACATGTTAACTTTTTTAAACTCTACTGTCCATATATTCATGTTCAGCTCCAAGTCTCCTTCAGTCCTTGCTACAGTGCAGTATTGTCCGCGAATGTACATGCTTCTATTTTGACATCCTGTAACTGGTTATATCCCACCATGTACTTAATTATCTTTCCCTAGCCGCTTTTATTACCTCATCTATAACGCTTATAAATAGTGGACTCAACACTCCTCCTTGCCTTACTCCATCACTATTGGTGAATTCCTTCGATGTTCGGTTACACGTTCTCACTTGGTTTATTGTATTATCATACATGCTCTGTATTTTTTTTATGGGTCTAGCACACGTGCTGCAGGGAAGTCCCTAAAGCGCTCCAGGAGCGGCACGAGTGCGGAAAAAAAAAGCGATTCACGTTGTTCTTGAATCGCTGTAAATTGTAGCCGGAG
The DNA here is from genome assembly GCA_019049505.1 of Pachyrhynchus sulphureomaculatus. Lineage (NCBI taxonomy): Eukaryota > Metazoa > Arthropoda > Insecta > Coleoptera > Curculionidae > Pachyrhynchus > Pachyrhynchus sulphureomaculatus. The sequence goes on from CM032454.1 coordinate 5,640,546, forward strand.
GGAAACACAGCGCTGGGCAAATTATTCAAAGGGATGACGTTTCTCCATATAAAAGACTGCTTGAAAAGCTTTGTACGCGGAGTAACAAGCTGAACTCGTACGGATGTGAAGCACCAGCGCGACGTGTATTTCTAACATGCACCGCTTTAGGAGGAATTAAGAGGGCTACATCCTTCGATCCTTCTATTCTTTTTATAGCCTTAATTTTCGGAAATAATTATCACAGCGTATTTGAAATATTCAACAATTTTTTATTCGAAAACTAAAACTTTTAGAGAAATCATGTAAGAGGCAAAAAATATTTGTTTTTAGTCGTAGCCTAAAATAGAAGACGAAAGAAGAAGAAGAATTTTCAGATTCTTTAAGTCCGGAATCCCTGAAGCTTATGATAAGTAGTTTTAATTTTGAGTGGCATATTAAGAAATTGTGCTGATTTGAGCTCAATATCGACCCAATCTGAAAAATAAATCAGAAAAACTAAAGTAAAAATGTAATTTCCTAATATAATTAGAAGTTTTCCCTGTTAATCTTATTCTACCCCAAAAACCCTACAATTTTTGTAGAAAAAGTTTTTTTTTATAGCCTTAATTTTCAGAAATAATTATCACAGCGTATTTGAAATATTCAACAATTTTTTATTCGAAAACTAAAACTTTTAGAGAAATTATGTAAGAGGCAAAAAAATACTTGTTTTTAGTCGTAGCCTAAAATAAAAGACGGAAAAAGAAGAAAAATTTTCAGATTCTTTAAGTCCGAAAGCCCTGAAGCTTATGATAAGTAGTTTTGAATTTTGAGTGACATATTAAGAAATTGTGCTGATTTGAGCTCAATACCGACCCCAATCTGAAAAAAAATCAGAAAACTAAAGTAAAAATGTAATTTCCTAATATAATCAGAAGTTTTCCCTGTTAATCTTATTCTACCCCAAAAACCCTACAATTTTTGTAGGAAAAGTTTTTTTTTATAGCCTTAGTTTTCAGAAATAATTATCACAGCGTATTTGAAATATTCAACAATTTTTTATTCGAAAACTAAAACTTTTAGAGAAATTATGTAAGAAGCAAAAAAAATACTTGTTTTTTAGTCGTAGCCTAAAACAGAAGACAGAAGAAAAAGAAGAATTTTCAGATTCTTTAAGTCCGGAAGCCCTGAAGCTTATGATAAGTAGATTTGAATTTTGAGTGGGATATTAAGAAATTGTGCTGATTTGGGATCAATACCGACCTCAATCTGAAAAAAATTCAGAAAAACTAAAGTAAAAATGTAATTTCCTAATATAATCAGAAGTTTTCCCTGTTAATCTTATTCTACTCCAAAAACCCTACAACTTTTGTAGGAAAAGTTTTTTTTTATGGCCTTAATTTTCGGAAATAATTATCACAGCGTATTTGAAATATTCAACAATTTTTTATTCGAAAACTAAAACTTTTAGAGAAATTATGTAAGAAGCAAAAAATACTTGTTTTTAGTCGGAGCCTAAAACAGAAGACAGAAGAAGAAGAAGAATTTTCAGATTCTTTAAGTCCGAAAGCCCTGAAACTTATGATAAGTAGATTTGAATTTTGAGTGGCATATTAAGAAATTGTGCTGATTTGGGCTCAATACCGAGCCCAATCTGAAAAATAAATCAGAAAAACTAAAGTAAAAATGTAATTTCCTAATATAATTAGAAGTTTTCCCTGTTAATCTTATTCTACCCCAAAAACCCTACAATTTTTGTAGAAAAGTTTTTTTTTATAGCCTTAATTTTCAGAAATAATTATCACAGCGTATTTGAAATATTCAACAATTTTTTATTCGAAAACTAAAAACTTTTAGAGAAATTATGTAAGAGGCAAAAAATACTTGTTTTTAGTCGTAGCCTAAAAAATAAAAGACGGAAAAAGAAGAAAAATTTTCAGATTCTTTAAGTCCGAAAGCCCTGAAGCTTATGATAAGTAGTTTTGAATTTTGAGTGACATATTAAGAAATTGTGCTGATTTGAGCTCAATACCGACCCCAATCTGAAAAAAAATCAGAAAAACTAAAGTAAAAATGTAATTTCCTAATATAATCAGAAGTTTTCCCTGTTAATCTTATTCTACCCCAAAAAAACCCTACAATTTTTGTAGGAAAAGTTTTTTTTTATTAGCCTTAGTTTTCAGAAATAATTATCACAGCGTATTTGAAATATTCAACAATTTTTTATTCGAAAACTAAAACTTTTAGAGAAATTATGTAAGAAGCAAAAAATACTTGTTTTTAGTCGTAGCCTAAAACAGAAGACAGAAGAAAAAGAAGAATTTTCAGATTCTTTAAGTCCGGAAGCCCTGAAGCTTATGATAAGTAGATTTGAATTTTGAGTGGGATATTAGAAATTGTGCTGATTTGGGATCAATACCGACCTCAATCTGAAAAAAATTCAGAAAAAACTAAAGTAAAAATGTAATTTCCTAATATAATCAGAAGTTTTCCCTGTTAATCTTACTCTACCCCAAAAACCTTACAACTTTTGTAGGAAAAGTTTTTTTTTTTAGGGCCTTAATTTTCGGAAATAATTATCACAGCGTATTTGAAATATTCAACAAATTTTTATTCGAAAACTAAAACTTTTAGAGAAATTATGTAAGAGGCGGAGCAAAAAATACTTGTTTTTAGTCGTAGTCTAAAACAGAAGACAGAAGAAGAAGAAGAATTTTCAGATTCTTTAAGTCCGGAAGCCCTGAAGCTTATGATAAGTAGATTTGAATTTTGAATGGCATATTAAGAAATTGTGCTGATTTGGGATCAATACCGACCTCAATCTGAATCTGAAAAAAAAATTCAGAAAAACTAAAAGTAAAAATGTAATTCCTAATATAATCAGAAGTTTTCCCTGTTAATCTTATTCTACCCAAAAAACCTTACAACTTTTGTAGGAAAAGTTTTTTTTTAGGGCCTTAATTTTCGGAAATAATTATCACTGCGTATTTGAAATATTCAACAAATTTTTATTCGAAAACTAAAAACTTTAGAGAAATTATGTAAGAGGCAAAAAATACTTGTTTTTAGTCGTAGTCTAAAACAGAAGACAGAGAAGAAGAAGAAGAATTTTCAGATTCTTTAAGTCCGGAAGCCCTGAAGCTTATGATAAGTAGATTTGAATTTTGAGTGGCATATTAAGAAATTGTGCTGATTTGGGCTCAATACCGACCTCAATCTGAAAAAAATTCAGAGAAAAACTAAAGTAAAAATGTAATTTCCTAATATAATCAGAAGTTTTCCCTGTTAATCTTATTCTACCCCAAAAACCTTACAACTTTTGTAGGAAAAGTTTTTTTTTAGGGCCTTAATTTTCGGAAATAATTATCACTGCGTATTTGAAATATTCAACAAATTTTTATTCGAAAACTAAAACTTTTAGAGAAATTATGTAAGAGGCAAAAAATACTTGTTTTTAGTCGTAGTCTAAAACAGAAGACAGAAGAAGAAGAAGAATTTTCAGATTCTTTAAGTCCGGAAGCCCTGAAGTCTTATGATAAGTAGATTTGAATTTTGAGTGGCATATTAAGAAATTGTGCTGATTTGGGATCAATACCGACCTCAATCTGAAAAAAATTCAGAAAAACTAAAGTAAAAATGTAATTTCCTAATATAATCAGAAGTTTTCCTGTTAATCTTATTCTATCCCAAAAACCTTACAACTTTTGTAGGAAAAGGTTTTTTTTAGGGCCTTAATTTTCGGAAATAATTATCACAGCGTATTTGAAATATTCAACAAATTTTTATTCGAAAACTAAAACTTTTAGAGAAATAGATATAATATAGAAAAAAAATACTTGTTTTTAGTCGTAGTCTAAAACAGAAGACGGAAGAAGGAGAAGAATTTTCATATTCTTTAAGTCCAGAAGACTGGATAGGATTAGAAACGTTGATATACGAGAAACACTGGAAATGAGACCGATACAGGAGAAAATAGGAGAAACTCAGTTTAGGTGGTTTGGACATATACAAAGAATGAGACAGGAAAGACTGGTAAGAAGAGTGTATGAAGCAAGAGAGAATAGAAAACCAAGCCTAGGAAGACCACGAAGAACATGGAGGGAGGAAGGGGAGCAATGGGAGAAGAGGGGAGTGAGGTAGGAGGAGGCAACAAGGTTAGCCCGAAATAAAGAAAGATGAGAGAGAAATAAGGAAGACTTTAACCTAACCCAACCCACTCACACCAGCCTACACCGAGAGGTATCATGGCTAAGGATTAAGTAAGTAAGTAATTCCGGAAGCCCTGAAAACGTCGTTTAACTTGATATGCTGCAATCAACTCCTTTAATCGATTCTCTTCCCTCTCTCAATATTTTATATGTTTGGTTATTATTAATATTTCTTACAGCTTGTTCATTATCATAACCAAAAACTAGGAAAACTATCATAACACTATTAACGCTAGTTTTATAGACTCCACCCCTTTCACCCACTTATCGCTAAAAAAAGCGAAGGTTCTATTCTTACCTTAAAAAGTGTATGTCTATAAAATTTCAGAACGTTACCTCATTTAGTAAGGAACAAACAGTTTTTATAATTTTTTTGATTTTTGACCGTAGTGCGACATTGTAACTTCTATAGATCACACAACTGAGATCATAATAATTATTTACGTATTATGTGTTCAAAAAAACTTCTTTATGTGGTATTTAGCAGCTCGGAATGAAAATTTTTGATCGAGTGCAAATTGTGGCATCTTTTAGAAAATGAATTAATTTCTAAAAAGAACAATCTACAAAGTACTCGTATGTTTTAAAAATTCGTTCTCTTCAGTTAAAAAAATCATTATGTATTAAAAATTTATATTTTTTGGGACTAACATTTATTCAACATACTGAAATAATTATAGGTTTATATTTTCGAAAATGACCAATATCATTACTAATTGAATAATTTTTATAATACTTACCGTGCTATAATCGAAAAAAAACTATTCTTAATATGAACGACACATATTTTACAGTATCTGTAACTACATTGATTATTATAATTAGATATCTATAAAATTTATTTACTGGTCTAGAGATAAGACCCTTTGTTTTTCGTTATGCCAAAATAAGAATTTCTGTTAATTAGAAAATAATTAGTTGTTTCACGAGGACTTTTTAAAAATTATTGAGATAATTTAAAATCTTAAGTATGATAAAACTGTACGCAAATATAACGTAGACTTATATGCGTAAAAATATCTTGACTAAAATGATAAATGACAAGTTTGTCGATTAAAGTTGTCCTGTTTTGATTTTTTCTTAGCTTAGTTATGGAAAACCAAGGAAGTAACACAGTATTTCCAAAAACTAAAAAAAAACTACTGTTCACAGATCCACATGCAGGCGTTAGAGTATAAAATCTCTATTCGTTTTCCACTTAGAAATTTCCCAATTTTTACCGTCATTTTCAATATGATATCTATCACTTTTGAATTTACCTCTCAAACAGTAAAGACGTTTGTTAATCTACACACCTCAGTGTTCTCTAAGGTCAACTAAGTTGGGAATGTGGAATCTTTAGCACAATGATACTAATCAGTATATATCACCACTACACCAAACACTTTATTTTTGCACTCGATGCGCGTTTCGCTAACCATGTTAGCTTCATCAGGAGCGATGATTGACTAAAGCTAAACTACAAATCTACCCTATTTATACTTAGCCTAACCCTGGAATTACTCAGGCGGAACTAATGGCATAGGCAAGATCATCAGTTCCGGTCAAGTAACCAGTAGAGGAGACTATAAGGAATAGGCCCTCTGTCTTTATTTAAACTACTTTTACATTCTATAATTTCCATACTTTCGTATGCGTTCAACAATCTCCTATCAGATACATTTTTTATTAATCTTAGATTATCCAATGTTACAATATGATCAGCTTCGTTAGAATTTATTAATAAAACAAAAAATCTAGTTCTTAATGAAGGTGAAGTCTTAATTTCTTTTGATGTCAGTTCTTTGTTCCCAAGTGTGCCAATACCACAAACTTTACAATATCTCGAAGAATTACTTAGAATAAATGACTTTGAGGACGAAATTATTCATGAATACGTGATCTAAACTGTATGGAACAAAATAATTTCCAATATAACAGTCAATTTAACGTTCAGAAAGAAGGAACAGCTATGGGTAATTGCTTATCACCTTTCATAGCCAATTTATTCATGAGTAAGTTTGAAACCGAAGCCAGTCAAGAATTCGAATATTTCCCAAGGGTATGGTATAGGTATGTGGATGATATTTTCGCGATTTTTGATACAAAGAAAGCAAATATTGATGATTTTGTTTTTAAATTAAATAGCCGGTATGATTCCATTAAATTGACTTACGAATTTGAGAACAAAGAACAATTGTCTTTTCTAGATATTTAAATTATTAAAAATAATAATAGATTAGAATTTGATATCTATGGGAAGGACACAGATAGATATATTCCCAATGATTAATTTCATTGCAAACAACACAATTAGCCTCATTACATTTTTTAGTTCATCGTTTGGTCACTTTCCCTCTGAATAGAGTAAACTTTAATAAAGAAAGGGATCGTATTAAAAATATAACTAGAGTTAATGGTTATGACGATGACTTAGTAAATAAACTAATAAATAGACATAAGTTTAGGTTTAATATTTAGAATTCCACCTTTTTTACATGCGAAGAAAATAACACCAAGTATGTCTTCATACCATATAATCCGAAATATAGCAAGGGACTCAATAAGGTATTTAATAAGGTAGGCCTCACCTTAGTTTATAAGTCATGAGAAAATCTGTGGAATATCTTAGGAAATCCCAAAGATAAGATTCCTAATTGTGAGAAAAGTGGAATTTATGAAATTAGTTGTAATGATTGTGACAAAAAGTATGTTGGGCAAACTAAAAGGTCAATTAAAACACGATTTAAAGAACATTTAGCACACTTAAAATACAGTAGAACAGAAAAATCTAGCATTGCCGAACATGCCCTTGAAGCTGATCATATTGTAACATTGGATAATCTAAGATTAATAAAAAATGTATCACATAGGAGATTGTTGAACGCATACGAAAGTATGGAAATTATAAAATATAAAAGTAGTTTGAATAAACACAAAGGGCCTATTCCTTATAGTCCCCTCTATTGGTTACTTGACCGGAACTGATGGTCTTACCTATGCTATTAGTACCGCCTGAGTAATTCAAGGGTTTGGTGTAGTGGTGATATATACTGAGTAGTTCTCTAAGGTCAGTCAGCCCCGAGACTTACGGTTACAAATATTCGTAACATTAAATCAATTTTTTCTTCTACTTCAAAGTGCCAATTTTCTACCACAGAAATATACCTTTTCGTATGAATGGTTAATATTATTATGGGTTATTATAATGAATTATTAGGAACTAGCCGTGCCCGCGGCTCCGCTCCCATGGACTTGATTCACTATTATTGTCACTGCTTATTCCTTATGTTATCTAACGTAATAAAATATATCCTGTAACAGGCCAGAAAACATGTATTTTATATAAACAACACTAAATCGAATAAGTGGTTCTCGAATGATAAACACACTAACGAATAGACAGATAGATTATTATTGTTATTATATAACCTGGTCAGAGAGAACATAAGTATGAATTAAAAAAAAAAACACGTAAATTGGATAAGTGGTTCTCGAGTGATAAGCGCACTAACGGACAGACAAACAGGCAAAGAGACGTTGCATTTTATAGATATTATAGATTATTATTATTATTATATAACCTGGAAAGAGGACATATGTATGAATAAAAAAAAAACGTAAATCGGATAAGTGGTTTTCGAGTGATAAACGCACTAACAAACAAATAGACAGACAGAGAGACGTTGTATTTTATATATTATATTCTTAGCTACATGATATTGTTCCATATTTAATGGTTTAGGCAGTGTATTGCAAGAGAACGCGCTAGCGGCAAACTTTTTTCCGACTTGATTCACTATTGTCGTCACTGCTTATTTCTTATGTTACCTAACGTAATAAAATATATCCTATAACCTGGCCAGGGAACATATGTATGTTTCAAAAAAAAGCACGTAAATCAGATAAGTGGTTCTCAAGTGCTAAGCGCACTAACAGACAGACTGACAGAGAGAGAGGCGTTGCATTTTATATATATTATAGATTATAGATTATTACTATTTTTATATAACCTGGAAAGAGAACATATGTATGAATAAAAAAAATATAAGTGGTTTGCGAGTGATAAGCGCACTAACAAACAGACGGACAGACAGAGAGACGTTTCATATATATATATATATATATATATATATATATATATATATATATATATATATATATATACAGTAATACCCCGCTTTACGCGAGGGATACGTTCCGAAAAAAATCGCGTTAACTGAAATTCGCGTATATCGAGGTTTATGATTAAACATAGTCAAAATTTAATACAAAAAAATACAAATCATTTTAATCAATCACTTTAATTCTAAGAACACTTTATGCAATACATACTCTTATTTTTTACGGAAAAATACATCTATTGTCTTTTGGGTAACGTTTTGTTTACGTTCTTGTAAAATACGTTCATAACACCCAACACTGTTTTTAATTGTTTGACACACGGTCAAGACACGGTCATCATTATTGTCTATACTCTGCAATATGTCCAAACCTGAATAAATTTTTGAAAGTGCATTTTGTATTTCCCCTGAAGATAAAACTTTCTCTTCTACTTGTTCTTCCTCATCGTAGATAGGATTATTCTGTAACTCGATCAGATCTTCATTGCTAATAGGATCGTCGTGCGTTGCTACAAGTTCTACGAGATCTTCTACCGTGACATCTTCAAGTTCAGACCCCTCAATCATTGCAGCAATGTCTTCAAGCACTTGTCTCTGCATCTGGACAATTCTTCTAGGTGCTTCCACTACATCTGGCCAAAGATTACGCCACACCCCATTCATACAACTCATTTTAACTTCCTTCCAAGCCTCTTCTATGTTGTGAATAGACTTCATAATGTTGTATGACTTCCACCACTCTCGCATAGACTGTCTTCCTTCCCCGTCAGTTTCATGAATTAGTTGGCTAAAAGTGCGGCGATGGTAATAAGCTTTGAAGTTTGCTATTGCTCCCTGGTCCATAGGTTGTAATATTGACGTAGTGTTTGGTGGAAGGAACTTTACGTACACTTTTTAAGTCTCTGGGCGTATCAAGTGAGGTTGGATGTCCTGGGGCATTGTCTAAGAGTAATATAACTTTAGGTTCAAGCCCATTTCTGTCACAGTATGATTTGACTGATGGGCAAAAACTATTAGAATACCATTCTTGAAAAATTTCCCGTGTAACCCACGCCTTTCTGTTTGATCGCCACACAACTGGTAGACTTGTCTTGTCTGTGCCTCGCATTGCACGGGGTGTTTCTGAATGGTACACTAGTAAAGGTTTCAGTTTGAAATCACCAGTGGCATTACCACCCAGCAGAAGTGTTAGTCGATCTTTCGCAGCTTTGAAACCACTGGCTTGACGTTCTTCCTTAGAAATGAATGTTCGAGATGGCATTTTTTTCCAGTAAAGTGCGGTCTCATCAACATTGAAGATGAGACAAGCAGGAATTTTCTCTCGTCTAACGAAGTCTTGAAACTTGTCTGGAAACTCAGTTGCAGCTTGAATGTCCGCGCTGGCCGCCTCGCCTGTTATGTGGATATTGTGAAGATTAGAACGCTGCTTGAACCGATGGAACCAGCCTCTGCTGGCAGCAAAAGTCGGAGTGGCACTCCCTTCTCCTTCTTTTGTTTTCAGCATCTCATACAAAGATTTTGCTTTTGTGCATATGAGATCTTGACTTAGTGGTGTGTTCTTCTTATTCAAATCTTCGATCCAGACTGACAGTAATTTCTCCATTCTTTCTAAGATAGATGATCTCGAACGAGAAAGTTTTGTTGCACTTATAGGTGTTGAACCTTCGCTGGAGATTTTAATTTTTTCCCGATTTTTATAAATCGTTCTCACAGTCGATTCTGAGAGTCCAAAATCTCTCCCAACAATTGTTGCTTTGCCTCCATTTTCCATTCTTCTTAACACTTTCATCTTCAATTCCAAAGTGACGCTTTTACGCTCTTTTTTTCTTTACAGGCGGCATTTTTAACGTAGGGTTAAATTATGTATGTATGTATCTCCAATAAATATTAAAACAAAACTGCCAGCCGACCGAACTAACATTACGGAACAAATGAACACACGAAACGAACGAGGAAATCCCCATAGAACAAAGTCGAAGGACAGGGAATTCCCAATTCTTCAAAGAGAATATTCAGAGAAAGCGGGGATCCCCCCGCGACCATAGAGAAGTTAATGACTACATGAGCGCGAAATTTGAAATTCACGTTATAGTGAAACCGCGCGTAACGGGGTCGCGCTAAGCGGGGTATTACTGTATATATATATATATATTATATTCTTTGCTACATGATATTGTTCCATATTTAATAGTTTAGGCAGTGTATTGCAAGAAAACGCGCCAGCGGCAAATTTTTTTCCGACTTGATTCACTGTTATCGTCACTGCCTTATGTAACGTAATAAAATATATCCTATAACCTGGTCAGAGAACATATGTACGTTTAAAAAAAAAAGCACGTAAATCGGATAAGTGGTTCTCGAGTGATAAGCGCACTAACGGACAGACAGAGAGACGTTGCATTTTATATATATATATATATATATATATATATATATATATATATATATATAATAATAATAATAATAAGCCCTCAGGGGCTAGGGGAATCCCAGGATTCTCCTAGTACGGGCATTGACGATCCCGAGGTACCTGAGTCATGTTGTGCTGTCTTGTGTTGTCCAGATTATGTGTAACAAAAACGCAATCTTAAGGTGTTTACCGTGCCGAGAAGATGAATGGCTCAGCGTTTATGAGTCGCGAACGGTTTCCCCGGATACCGGGCGCCCTCCGGGAGTAAGTAGCCTTGCTGTGGCATCCAGACTCTGCCGCAGTGGACCCCTCTTTCCTAGGATACTCGTGGGAATACTATGTTAAAGAATAATAATTATAGTAATGATAATGGAAGGGTGTGTTGCGGAGGCGGACCCCGGTCGTACAAACAGCTATAGCAACACCACAACAACAACAACCACAGACGACCCAAACAACCGCCTCAGCCGAAACTACTCCCGATAGTTTTACCAGATCCGACATTGTAGGTGATGGAAATTGCCTTTTCCGTGCAGTTAGCTTACACTTGTATGGCCACCAAAACCATCATGAGAAACTCCGAGAGGTTGCTCTAAGATATTTACAACAAAACTGGTCGGAACTTCACACATTTTCATTAATTGAAGTCGACGATATAAAAGACTTCAATAACTACTATAATTATATGAGGAAAAATGGCACCTATGGAACGAGCTTAGAGATACTTGCCCTCTCGGAAACACAAAATAGCAACTTTCATATCTTCTCAAAACAACGAAGAACAAGACATACAAAAATAACTTTTACGGACAGACCAACAATAATAAGCACGGGAAAATACAACAAAACTATTTACCTTCTACTAACAGGCAACCCAATGTCGGGACACTTTGAGCTTCTGACACCACAAAATATTGAGAACATTCCAGACAACAGCAGACCAATAAAAGAAGCATCGGGCGAGCGACGTAACGGTCGAGGACGTCGCGGGAAATGGCAGCTCGACCAAAACGATGAAGACCGGGCAACCGAAAATGGACCTGCCAAAAGTGTTGTGCCGGCGAGTAAGCCGACACCCACCAAGGCGGGAAAGTCACAGCAACGCATGAGTTGCACCACAGGAATCAATGAACACGCCATGCGTTGCTGTAATGAAATCACACCTGACAAGGAAATCACTGACAAGAGAATCACTCGCCGCTTGGACCCACCACCACCAATCCCAAGCGCAACCGACGTGGATGCGGGACAAATACAACCACCAAAGCCAGGCCAAACCGCGTATGTTTTGCAAGGACAACATGCAACTACCAAGGCTGGCAAACCAAGACAGCGGTTTAAAGTGGACAGATGAAATGAATAGAACAGTGATGCGCTGTTACTACACCGCCACCAAACTAGAAACAGTGACATCGGGTTACAGATTGGAACTACACAGACTTTTCTTGACCGAATATCCACATCTGCAATTACTTGTTACAGAACAGAGAGTAATAGACCAAAAAAGAGTTATTACCAAGAACAATCGCCTCACACCTTTCGAATTGCAAACCATCAAAGATACAGTAGCTGCTGAACTGAACACAGACCAAGTAGCTGCTGAACCGAACACAGACCAACCAAACAATAGAAACAGTGAAGCAGATACCGAACCAATCTCACACACACAACCACCCAGTCGAAAACAACAAGACCCACCACCCAGTAGGAGCATAACTCAAAATAATATTTCAATGCAAATAGCAAGCACCACACGACACCATATGACAGACGACAAAATAAATGACTCACCACCCTCAACAACATCTACACAACATCACCCCGAATCACCTCTCATACAAACACTCAAAGCAGAAATGCAGTCGCATCTAGCTCGATGGTCAGGCACCGACCCCACAACAAGAAATCCCATCCCTCGTTTAATCTTCAAACAGAGCACACAAATAATCCTCAACACAATAAACAAGCACATAATACCACAGTACATAACAGACTTAAGCACGATCGAAGACATTCACACAATAATATATGCAGCAGCAATCACCACTATAACACAAAATAATCAAAAACTCCCGCAACGACAAAGAGACCCCAACAGCAGAAAACCTAAATTTAAATGGCAAATAAGAATAGAAAACAAAATCAACAACATCAGGAGAGATCTGGGACACCTTACCCAGTTTATGAACGGGAACGCATCCAAACGTGTCACACAGGGTGTAGAGAAGATCAAACCTAAATCTCTCAACCGAACACTGCCAGAAATCGTTGATACTTTGAAACAAAAACTATCCGTATATGCTGCAAGACTCCGTAGATACAAAGAATCAAACGAGAGGAAAGACACCAACAACCTCGTCCGAAGAAGCGAAAAACAGTTCTACCGAAAAACTATGTACAACGAGCAGACAGTAGTAACTGAACCACCAAACAAACAAGAACTCGCAGATTATTGGAAAACTGTCTGGTCAGAACCCAAACTACATAATAATAACACCCCCTGGATCAAAGCCGAAGAAGATAAACACAAACGTGTGACAGAACAAGAAAATTCCACACTAACTACAGAAGAAATTACAGAAACAATCAAACACACACACAACTGGAAATGCCCTGGGATAGACAATATACAAAACTTCTGGTACAAACAGTTTACCATCACACACGAAGCACTCACACACCAAATCAACAAAGCCATTCTACAACCACACACATTCCCCACTTTTCTTACACAAGGAATAACATACATCAAACCCAAAAGTTCAGACACCACAAACCCGTCAAACTACCGACCTATCACCTGTCTTCCAACCCTATACAAGATCATCACAGCTACAATTTCCAAGAAAATAGAACAACACCTAATAGACAACAATATTCTCACAGAAGAGCAGAAGGGATGCAGGAAAAATAGTCGAGGATGCAAAGAGCAGCTGATCATAGATAGCGTGATTATGGGACAAACCAGAAAAGAACACAGAAACCTTCATATCGGTTACATAGACTATAAAAAAGCGTTCGACTCCATACCCCACAGCTGGTTAATTAGAGCCCTAGAAATCTATAAAATCAACCAACACCTCAGGCAATTTCTCGCGCAAATGATGAAAACATGGAAAACCAAAATACGCCTAGAAAACACAAACCGAACGCATCCAAACAGAAGAGCTGTACATCAGACGGGGTATATTTCAGGGGAGACTCGCTCAGCGCTCTATGGTTTTGCCTCTGTCTCAATCCACTCTCAAATATACTAAACAGAACAGAGCATGGCTTCAATATCAGACACCAAAAGTGAATCAACATAAAATAAACCACCTCCTATATATGGATGACATAAAACTCTACGCTGCCACAGAAACACAGCTGAAAGAACTCCTCAAAATCACAGAAATATTCACCTTAGATGTCAATATGGAATTTGGTATAAGTAAATGCAAAGTGCTCCACATCAACAAAGGCCAATGGAAGTACCACTATGAGACAGAAACCATCAACAATGAAACACTCGATAACATGTTCGACAAAGAAACATACAAATATCTAGGCTTCCAACAAAGCACCAAACTCAACCACACTCACATCAAAACAGAGCTCAGAACCGAATTCAAAAACAGACTGACGAAACTTTTACAAACAAAACTCAACTCTAAGAATCTCACTAAAGCCATCAACACGTTTGCTATACCTATACTCACATATTCATTTGGTATCATCAAATGGTCACAAACAGACATAGAAAATATTCACATCCTTATACGATCTCAATTCACCAAATACAGGAAATTACACCCCAATGCATGCAAAGAAAGACTTACCATCGAGAGGAGGGCAGGAGGAAGAGGAATTATAGACATCAGATCATTACACACAAAACAAATACAAGCACTTAGGAAATTCTTTCACACCAAGAAAACCAGCCTCCATACAGCAACAGTCAAAGCAGACAAAAACTATACCCCACTCGACTTATCCCGGGTAGACCACCCAGCAGATACACACAGTCACACCCAATTACAACAGGAAAAGATGAAAACGTGGTCAGAAAAAACACTCCACGGAAAACACAGATATCACATAGAACAAGACCACGTAAATAAAAAACAATCATACACCTGGTTGCGGGATGGGCAGCTATTCCCGGAAACAGAAGGCTTCTTGCTTGCCATCCAGGATAAAGTCATATTAACCAGAAACTACCAAAAGCATATCATCAAAGACCCAACTATTACAGAAGACAGATGCAGAAAATGCCACCAGCAGAAAGAAACGATCGAACACATAACAAGCGGATGTAAAATATTAGCCGGAACGGAATACACAGCCAGACATGACTCAGCGGCAAAAGTAGTTCACCAAGCACTAGCCACAACATACAAGCTCATAGAAAACACAGATCCCTCCTACAAATACACACCAACATCCGTACTTGAGAATAAAGATTACAAATTCTACTGGGACATCAGTATCCATACAGATAAAACAGTCTCCGCCAATAGACCCGATATTACTTTTCAGTGCAAAAAAAAGAAAAAGTCACCTATCTAATTGACATAGCTGTCCCCAACGACACAAACATCCAAACGAAATACACAGAAAAAATTTCCAAATACACAGACCTTGCAACGGAAATAAAAAGGCTATGGAGACAAGAAAAAGTCATCATTGTCCCCCTCATTATATCAGCCACAGGCCTTACACCAACAACATTCACACCACACTTAGTACAATTAGGACTCAACACAAACATATACAAAAACATTCAGAAGTCAGTGATTTTGAAAACATGTAACATTGTCAGGTCATTCCTTAACACACAATGGTAATGCGTTTGCGCTGACTTGGTTTGCGCCCCGTCAGCCAAACATGAAACCACATTGACCAAATGTGAGAAAGAAGAACTTTTTTGTAATAATAATAATAATGTCTTTATTGTAATTTACAGAGTAAAATCACAAAAGGCGAAATTGAAGCCAGGCTTCCTCATTTAACCTATACATATATATAATAATAACTAAATTTACATATATCAACTAAAAACTAATACATAAATAAACTGTGACACAAATGTTGTCTGAGACATGGTAAAAACACAATAATACATTTCGATGCAACGGTGACATAAGAGACCGGATCAAAACAGAAAGCAAATCATGCACGGGATGGCAATGTTATCAACATGTTGCGTGCCCTATGTTTAAACGCGGTGGGTTTTAATTGTCTTAAGTCTGCAGGCAACTTATTGTAAGATATTGATATCTGATAGCTAAATGATCGTTCAAATAAAGTTGTTCTATGATAAGGAGGAGGGATGGTAAATTTATGCCTCAAATATAAAGCATGAGCATCATATCTAAAGTTAAATTTTCTGATACAAATAATTGGGAATTTTTTTGAAAATTATCTTATTAAATAGAACCAAACTATGTAAATGCCTTCTTTCGCTCATAATTAGCCACCCAATCTCTTTCATTCCAGCACTTAATCCCCTCTCATACTTTCTTATGCCACCAATTAGTCGCACACAACAGTTCCGCATACGCTGTATACGTCTGACATCTCGCTCTGCAAGACAGGGTCCATACACAGTGTCGCAGAATGCAAAGTGCGACAGCACCAATGATTCGCACAAGGATTTTTTCAGAGCGGCATTCAAAAGGTGTCGTTGGTTAAAAAATAAGTTTTAAATTTGCAAATGCTTTCCTGATACAGTGGCTAATATGTTCTGAGAATCTCAATTTAACGTCCAGCCATAATCCCAAGTTCCTGGCAACACCGGAAACCTGTACTGTGTCATTATTTATACTGACATGTATCAGATCCCGATATTGATCCCTACATTGCTCTCGTCCAAATAAAAGTAACTGACTTTTTTTAGGATTCAATTCAAGACAATGGTTTTGCGAAACCTTCGAAGATGCTCAAGCTCATTCGAAAGTTTATCATTCGCCTCCAGAATTTGTTCGGGTCGAAATGACATATAAATCTGCGTGTCATCTGCATATAGGTGCGTTGAGACGTTCTTCAAGTTGACAGTAAGTTGAGAAGTGTACAATGTGAAAAGTAGAGGCCCAAGGATTGACCCTGAGGCACACCACACTTAGCGACTACTTGACTTGATTGTTTACGATTAAGTTTTACACGCTGTGTTCTATTCTCGAGATAGCTCTTAATAAGCCCACAAGCATCTCCCCCAAAGTCAAGAAAACCGAGAATGGCCAAAAGCAAAGTATGATTTATTCGATCAAAAGCTTTCGAGTAGTCCAAGAGCACCAAGGCAGTGAGCTCACCACGGTCCGCTGCCGATAGAATATCATCTGTAACTTTGAGAAGTGCAGTAGCACAACTGTGATCCTTGCGAAAACCAGATTGGAAATCTGGTAGGAGCCCGTACCGCTCAATATGCTCCCGCATTTGCCGCTCCATCACTCTCTCAATGACCTTCGACAGCGTTGGCAATATGCTTATGGGCCTAAGATCCTTCAGATCCTTGGGGGAGGTCACCTTCGGAAACGGAATTATAAAGGAACTTTTCCAAATGTCGGGGAAACAGTTAGTTTCTATACATGAGTTAACTAAATGCACAATAAAAGGAATTATGCGTGGACAACAGTTCAACAACATAGTTATACCAATTCCATCAGTACCCACCGCCCTAGAGCCAATAGAAAAAAGTGCCTGCTCAATCTCACCAGTTGTTGCCACTCTAAAATGAAATGTACTTGTGGCCCGTTTTTTATTTTGTAAATAAAAGTTTAAGGTTTCTGGATCTGGAGCCGAAGAGCCAGCAGCAGTAACAAAAAATGTGTTAATAGTATGTATGTATTATAGATTAGCTTAATTAATTGATTAATTAAATCAGATCGTTAATACAGTTTGTGCGTTTTTTGCTGGCAATATTTATAAAATCTCAAAGCTCCGCTTTAATATAAAAAAAAGCGCAGGCAGAAGTGGACACCGTACGCTGCAATTCAAGCAGAGGCTGTGTAAATCAAGGAAATAATAATCTACAAATTTAATTTATAAATACATAAAAGATCTATCATAACACTGCAGAATGTGAAAAGTAAAGTGACGATAAATATATATTAACAAAAGTTCCGATAGTATGTACATACGTGTAACTAATTAGAACTAAATTCAAATATTCAAATCACTCGTGATTTAAATATTTTTTCTTCTATTCATTGTCAGTGACTAATATGATATCTAACTAACAGAATCTGTCCTCGTAGGCGTTAAACTTCCACTTAATCTGACACATGAGAATAAAGTGTAGGATCTAGGTATTACAATTTCGTTACTTAGGAGCAAATATGTCATGGTAAGATCATTATGTGTGTATATATATATATATATATATATATATATATATATATATATATATATATATATATATATGTATGTATGTATGTATATATATATATATATATATATATATATATATATATATATATATATATATATATATATATATATATATATATCTCAAGGATTTTCTACAGCTGACGCTGTTTTCCTTCTCTCAGCCTTTGATTCCATCCGTTTCTATCTTCCCAGTCTCCATCTGTTAGACCCCTGTCCTCCATAGCCTCGTCCACATCGTCTCTCTACGATCGTCTGTGTCTTCCTCTTTTTCTTCTCCCTATAGGGCTCCACTCCGTTATTTTCTTTATCTACCTATTATCTTCGCTTCGTCTTTTGTGTCCATACCATTTTAATCGTTTTTCTTCAATGATGTTTATTGCGTTCTCTTTGATGTTCATTCTGCTTCTTATTTCTTCATTTGTTATTCTCTCCATACGTGTCACTCTACAACATCTTCCCCAATACTCCATGTCTACCGCGTTAATTTTAGATTTATTTCTTTTGTTGTTCGTCCATGTTTCTGACCCGTATTATGCTTTGTATTATTGATTTGTATATGCGTGTTTTGTTTCTCTTTGTAATGTGCTTGTCCCACAGGATCGAATTTAATTGTCTTATGCATGTCCGCGTTTGTCCTAATCTAGTTTTAATCTCTTCTTTTGATGTTGCGTTTTTTGAAATGATGGTTCCTAAATATTTAAATCTATCAGTTCCTTTGATTATTGTTTCGTTATCTACTTCTAGATTCTCCACGTTTCCCTCCTTTGTTGTTAGATATTCCGTTTTATCAAAGTTTATTGCTAATCCTGCTTTAGTGTATTTTTCTTTCAGTTTTCTTACCATATAACTAAGGTCTTCCTCATCTTGCGCTATGATTACTTGGTCGTCTGCGAAACTTAGAGTATATAAGTAATCTTCTCGTACTGGGACTCCCATTCCACTACATTTTTGCTTCCATTTTTTTAATGTTTGTTCGAGGTATATTTTGAAGAGCATCCTGGTAATAGGCCTTTTGATGTTTGGAGTCTCTTCCCTATTTTATGTCCTATTTTTATGTTCACTGTGTTGTTTTCGTAGAGAGCTTTTACTGCGTATATTAGTTCTTTGTCAATGCCTATTTCTTTCATTGCGTTCCATAATCTTTGTCTTGGTACTGAGTCATAGGCCTTTCTTATGTCTATGAAGGCTGGATGAACTTCTCTATTCTTTGCCAGTTTTTTTTTCCATTGTTTGTTTTATAGTGTATATGTGGTCTATACATGATTTTCCGGCCGTAAAGCCTGCTTGGTCTTCTCCAATTTTTCCTTTTATATTTTCCTCTATAATATTTTTAATAATTTTTCCATACAAACGTCCCATACTCGATATTATGCTTAGGCCTCTATAGTTTGTGCATTTTCTGCGGTCTCCCTTTTTAAATATAGATACTATATAAGCTTTTGACCATTCCTCTGGTATTTTTTCTCCATTTATCGCTCTGTGGAACATGTTTCTCAGCATTCGATGTAATTTATTAGACCCGTACTTAATCATTTCATTTACCACATCCCCAGGCCCTGCAGATTTATTATTTTTGAGTGTATGTGTGTATGTAGGCATATCAAAAAACAGCGCCCTAAAGTATAAGGATATTATTTCATACTAGAGAGGTTTACACCTCACAACTTTTAATCTTTTACAAAGCTTAAATTCAAGTAGCGGTGCTCCCATAATTGGGTGTCTGCTCTCAAGTATGTTTTGCATTTGTTAGATGTCATTCAGAAGAGAGCTAGTCTTGATACTCTGAAACATTGACTTACTTTTGTTCTAAAAATACTTTCATGAGAAGTGTTCCTATGGATTTAGCCAGCTTGGTTCCTCCCGAGACGTATGATAAAATCAGTTTGTCATTCTTCGTACCAACCTTTTCAAAAATACTTTATATGGAGATCCAGGACTTTGTTTCTCACCTTGTATAATTTGTAGTGATTCTCCTGTTGTGTTTTACTAATTTCCCTGCAGTACAAAAGCCATATCCTTAAAAGTTAAAAAATCTAAAAGGGGTCTGAGGTTTGAAAAAATGTCCTTATATTCTTTGAATTGTTGTGGCTGTTACTTGATGGAAATTCATAACGAATGTAATGAAAGACTAATATTGTCAAATTTCCATTTTATTTAGTTTCACTGAAACTGTATGACGCGTTTCGCTATACTATAGCTTCTTCTGATACAAAATGATATTTGGATATTAATGTTGTTACATTTATACAAATACCCTAAGGTAGATAGGTAATAAAATTAATACTATATGCTAATGAATATTGCTGGGAAATCCATTCTGAATATTAATTGTATAAATTGAGTAAAGGGGAGTTACCATGGGCCAGACAGGTATCTTTTTGTTCGTTTAGGATGATGTCTGAATTTTTAATTCTATTTATTTCTAAATTTTCTAATAGGTTTAATTTTACGCCTTTGTTTTGTATGTGTAGAATTTTAAATTTATCGTCAAAAAGATGATTTGATTGTGTTAAATGATTACTGTACGCTGAGTCAGTTTTGTTTTTTAAATAGCTTCTTTTATGTTCTAAAATCCGAGTTTCGAATGAGCGACCTGTCTGACCTATGTAACTTTTATGACAAGAACCACAATTTAACTGATACACTCCAGATTTTTTTGATCTATTTTGTTTTCCCTTTGCGTTTTTAATAAATTTTCCTAACGAGTTATTTGTTCTAAAAGCTATGTTGATATTATATTTGTTTAAGTGGTTTTTAATTTTCTCCGACGTGTTACCAAAATAGGTTAAAACATTAAATTTTTTCCCTGTGTTTTCTTTCTTGGGGTATACTAAAGAAATAGCTTTATTTTTTAATTTTTTGTTTAGAATTGAGTCTATGGTGTCAGGAGAATATCCGTTGTTAACAGCAAATAAAGAATTAAATCTAATAATACAAATTGTGACTGACTCAGCGTACAGTAATCATTTAACAGAATCAAATCATCTTTTTGACGATAAATTTAAAATTCTACACCTACAAAACAAAGGCGTAAAATTAAACCTATTAGAAAATTTAGAAATAAATAGAATTAAAAATTCAGACATCATCCTAAACGAACAAAAAGATACCTGTCTGGCCCATGGTAACTCCTCTTTCCTCAATTTATACAATTAATATTTAGAATGGATTTCCAGCAATATTCATTAGCATATAGTATTAATTTTATTACCTATCTACCTTAGGGTATTTATATAAATGTAACAACACCAATACTCAAATATCATTTTGTATCAGAAGAAGCTATAGTATAGCGAAACGCGTCATACAGTTTCAGTGAAACTAAATAAAGTGGAAATTTGACAATATTAGCCTTTCATTACATTTGTCCTTATATTTTTTCTTAAAACGTAAATCATTATGAAATATTAGACCGCATAAAATACTAGCATAAATTAAATTAATTTGAAATTATTATAACATTGTATGTTTAAGAGGATGTGTGAAGATATATTTAAGCAACAGTTTTTAAAACTTAAATGGATAAGATACATTGCAAATGTCGCCATTTTAAAAACAATCTTAAATATCAATAAAAAAATCATGAGACCTAATATTTCTAAAATAATAAATATTTGTTTTTAATAAAAAAATACTCATGTCATATAATTATTACTTATTATTTTATTATCTTTTGTGAAGTGATTAAGAGTTCATTGGTTTTATTGTTCGAGCACCTTTAAATTAAATAAAAATTATCAAGCTAATGTTAAAATAAAGATTAATACTTACGTAACATAAAATAGAGTATATCTAATAACTAATACACTTCATATAATACTTGTGCAGTGTTCAGATTAAACTGAGTTTCATCGTTGGTCTTAGATCGAAATGTATTGGTCTGTTTACTTATTTCGAGAAATGAAAACTATACCTATATATATATATATATATATATATATATATATATATATATATATATATATATATATATATATTTGTATATATATATATATATATATATATATATATTTATATATATATTATATATATAATATATATATATATATATATATATATAGGTATAGGTATAGTTTTCATTTCTCGAAATATGTAAACGGACCAATACATTTCGATCTAAGGCCAACGATGAAACTCAGTTTCATCTGAACACTGCACAAGTATTATATATATATATATATATATATATATATATTATATATATATATATATATACGAGGCTGGTTTGAAAAGTCCGTGCAAAAATAAAAACTACTCATGTGTTTGGGGTAAACCTTTTTTTATTTTTCGACATAGTCTTCTTTTAGGCTTATACACTTCATCCAACGATGTTCTAGTTTGTTGATCCCTTCCGAATAATAGGATTTGTCCAAGTCTGCAAAATATCCATTAGTGTCTGCAATCACCTCCTCGTTTGAATAAAATCTTTGTCCCGCCAGCCATTTCTTCAAATTGGGGAACAAATAGTAGTCCGAGGGAGCCAAGTCTGGAGAATAGGGGGGGGATGCCAGCATATGAAAGTTTCCATCTATCGAATACAGTCTTCGACAAAAATTGAGTATTTTAAACTTTTTGTATTTATTATCCATTTCACTCCTATTGTCACGAGTGAACTACCTTAATATACCTACTATGCGATTATAATAATACTATTAGAAAGAAGAAGAAAATTTAACACCAATAATGCTATCTAATATATTTTTTAGGTCCCGCTGTTATTTACATCCCACTCTTCTTTCTCCTGCTCGACTGGGTTTGTGTTTAATATATCCTAAATTACGTATCATTTAACATATCGAGTTGTAATGCTTATCCTAGGTTACTCTTTAGTGTGGGGAAACTCAAATTCAGTATTTGAGTTGGAATCCTATTTCCATTAATTTTGCGACCACAACTGCTGAGGTGTGTGCTGGTGCGTTGTCGTGATGGAAAAGGACTTTCTTGTGGGGCAATCGCGGGCGTTTTTCTTGCAGCTCGGTTTTCAAACGATTCAATAACGATGAATAATATTCACCTGTAATAATTTTACCCTTTTCCAGATAGTCGATGAGGATTATCAATTGCGAATCCCAAAAGACCGTCGCCATAACCTTTCCGGCCGAAGGAATGGTCTTCGCCTTTTTTGGTGCAGATTCGCCCTTGGTAACCCATTGTTTAGATTGTTGTTTGGTCTCAGGAGTATAGTAATGTATCCATGTTTCATCCACAGTGACGAAACGACGCTTAAAGTCGTCCGAATTCTTCTGGAACAGCTGCAAACCATCCTTGCAACACTTCACACGATTCCGTTTTTGGTCAAGCGTGAGCAATCGCGCCACCCATCTTGCGGATAGCTTTCTCATGTCCAAATGTTTATGCAAAATATTATGTACCCATTCAGTCGAGATGCCCACAGCACTAGCAATCTCACGCTCCTTAACTCTTCTATCATCCATCACCATATCATGGATTTGATCAATGATTTCTGGAGTCGTAACCTCCACAGGCCGTCCAGAACGTTCAGCGTCACTTGTGCCCATATGGCCAGTCCGAAAATTTTGAAACCACTTATAAACTGTTCTAATCGAAGGTGCAGAGTCACCATAATGTTTATCAAGCTTCTCTTTAGTCTCCTGAGGCGTTTTGCCTTTCATAAGTAATGTTTAATCACCACACGAAATTCTTTTTCGTCCATTTCTTGAAAATCACTCGACTTCCTTGATTCACACGAATGCCAAACACAAAGAAATAGACCAATATGGCTGAAACTTGGTGTGCGTTCATTCAAGAGATGCTACTAACTAAACATGACCTCGATACGCGCCGGTGGTGCCATCTCTCGGACTTTTCAAACCAGCCTCGTATATATATATATATATATATATATATTATATATATATATATATATATATATATATATATGGGTCATTCTTCGTCAACTGGACCCCCCATTAGTCTATGATAAAAAGTTTTCAATTTTGAGTGGCATATTAAGAAATTGTGCTGATTCGGCCTCAATACCGACCGCAATCTGAAAAAAATTCAGAAAAACTAAAGTAAAAATGTAATTTCCTAATATAACCAGAAGTTTTCCCTGTTAGTCTTATTCTACCCCAAAAAACCTACAACTTTTGTACTAAAAGTTTTTTTTTATGGCCTCAATTTTCGGAAATAATTATCACAGCGTATTTGGAATAGTCAACAATTTTTTATTCGAAAATTAAAACTTTTAGAGAAATTATGTAAGAGGCAAAAAATACTTATTTTTAGTCGTAAAATCACCATGAATTTTTTTATAAGTTTTAAAGCACTTTTTAAAGATTCGTTATTTTGACTTATATGCACCGGCAAATTATTTTAGAACGAAAATAACACATGGGCTGAAAAGTCCCGGGCCCTAACAAAGAAAACACGGTTTTTTTTTGGTTCAAAATTAGCTTTATTCATCAACGTAATCTCCATCAAGAGCAACGCAATCATTCCAGCGCCGCTCTAACATTTCAATACCACTTTTGTAGAACGATTTATCTTTTGCCTCAAAATAGGCCTCAGTTTCAGCAATAACCTCTTCATTCGTGCGAAATTTCTTACCGGCGAGCATTTTTTTCAGGTCTGCGAACAGCCAGTAGTCGCTGGGAGCCAAATCTGGCGAATACGGTGGATGTGGGAGCAATTCGAAGTTCAATTCATGTAGTTTTGCCATTGTTTTGATTGACTTGTGACACGGTGCGTTGTCTTGATGAAACAAAATTTTTTTCTTTGCCATATGCGGTCGTTTCTTTGCAATTTCGGCCTTCAAAACGCTCCAATAACGCTATATAATATTCACTGTTGATGGTATTTCCTTTCTCAAGATAGTCGATGAATATTACACCACGCACATCCCAAAATACCGAGGCAATAACCTTTCCAGCCGATTGTTGTGCTTTCGGGCGCTTTGGACGAGGTTCACCAGTTGCTGTCCACTCAGATGACGATCGTTTTGATTCCGGAGTGAAGTGATGGATCGATCCATGTTTCATCCATTGTCACATATCGACGCAAAAATTCCGGTTTGTTTCGTTTAAACATGGCCAAACACTGCTCAGAATCATCAACACGTTCTTGTTTTTGGGCAACAGTGAGCAAACGCGGCACCCACTTTGAACAGAGCTTTCTCATAGTCAAATGCTCATGCAATATAAAGCCAACACGTTCTTTTGATATCTTTACGATGTCAGCTAACTCACGCAACTTCACTTTTCGATCATTCAAAACGATTTTATGGATTTTTTTGATGTTTCTGGTGTTACCGCCTCATTTAGACGTCCACTGCGTTCTGCATCATCGGTGTCTCTACGACCACGTTTGAAGTCAGCAAACCAACGTTTTATTGTTGTTTCTGATGGAGCGGAGTCCCCATAACACTTTTCAAGCCATTGCTTCGCTTGAACGGTATTTTTTCCCATCAAGAAACAGTGTAAAATTAAAACACGAAATTGTTTTTGATCCATTGTTTTGAAAATAACAAAAGTAGCGTCACTCTTAGCACAATAACTCACAAACTAATGAATAGAATATCATGAAATTTTAACAGCTGTCTTTTGAAGGTTAGTATTAACTGAAAAAAAGGTGACTGTAATAAAACTAGCGCCATCTATGTGTTAGGCCCGGGACTTTTCAGCCCATGTGTTATGGTAAAAAAATAACCGGTCAAGTGCAAGTTAAACTCGCGCAATTAGTGTTCCGTACGTTGATTGCTTTTAAAATAAAAAAATGTTGTAACGGAAGTATAAAATGATCAGTGACTTCACAAAACACACCCCAAATGAGTTTTCAACAAAGTTTATTTCCAATCTTTACTGAAAATTGATGACCTTGAAATTTCTGTTTTTTTATATACCAGATAAATTATTACAGGTAATGCACTCGTGATAATTTTCGTTCAATCTACACCTCGTGGAGAATATTCCAGAATTTTTTCAAAATTTTTTGATAACTACTTTTCGAGATAAGGCGGGGTGGACAGCGATTTTTTCGCGATTTTTTAAAAATAATGCAAAGAAAAGTGCACGCAAGTATTACGTTATATATATATATATTTACTCGTGTTTTCACAAGCTTTCATTTGACACCACACTCGATTACCTAGTAAAAAAATTTTTTTTTCACTTCCGATTTCACCCTCCAAAACTAACCCCTTAATTCAAAATTTAACTTTCAAAACTACATGGCTCTGATAAAGCCATCAATTCCTATATTATTACCAAATTTCAACTTTCTATGACAAATATTTTCGCAGAAAATCGAGTGTGACAGACGGACAGACAGACAGACAAGACACCGAAGTGATCTTATAAGTGTTCCATACGGAACACTAAAAATTGTCAAAAAGTACTTCAAGAATTTTAAAAAAGTTCATCATGATTTTACAAATAAAATCAAGCATTTTTTGTTTCTTACATAATTTCTCTAAAAGTTTTAGTTTTAGATTAAAAAATTGTTGAATATCCAAAATATGGCAAATGCGCTGTGATAAATATCTTCGAAAACTGAGGCCTTAAAATAAACTTTCTACAAAAAGTTGTAGGTTTTTTGGGGGGGTAGAATAAAATTATCAGAGAACATTTTTGGTTATATTAGGAAATTACATTTTTTTTTTTATTTATATATATATATATATATATATATATATATATATATATATATATATATATATATATATATATATATATATATATATATATATATATATACATATATATATATATATAATACATACATATATATAATACATAAAATTTCAGGTTTCAATCCGTTCGTCTAACAATGAATTTGCACGACGTTTCGCCAAAATCTCATTTGGCATTTTCAAGTGCTCTTGCTGCTGCTGCTACTGGATATTGTGATCTTGCTGCTGGTGCCGCTCGAAGCTGAGAGACCGAAGTGTGGTCGCCGTCTTTTATAGATCGGCGTCTACGCAGATTGTAGATGGGGGGGTCGAGAGTGTTCGTCCGGGCATCGGTGCTTGCCGGCTGGGTGCCCGCATTAGTGGCATTTACGGGTTCCAGCGCTATGCTTCCTGTTACCTTCTCGATGTTTTGGTTATTCCTTGGTTTAGCTAGTAGACCCTTCCATATAGTGGAGATATTCAGTGCATCATACTGCTTATTTAGTTGTCCATTCTTTTCTAATTAAATAAGCATGATCATGCACTGAATATCTCCAGAGAACAGCGTAGCCATACCCTAATATGATTTAGTGATTTTAGTGTTCCATTCGGAACAATTATGGGATCACTTCAGTGACTGTCTGTCTGTCATACCCGATTTTCTCCGATTCTATTTGACATAGAAAGTTGAAATTTGGCACAAATACAGGAATTGATGGTAAATCAGAGCCGTCTAGTTTTGAAAGTTAAACATTGACTCAAGGGGTTAGTTTTGGGGATGTGAAAAACAATTTATCAGGTCGTCGAGTGGGGTGTCAAATGAAAGCTTGTGAAAATACGAGTTTAAAAATGTATATAATATAATATTCGTGCAAATTTTTCTTCGTAATATTCTTAAAAAATCGCTGTCTAGGTCTATCTCCCCCCCCCTTATCTCAAGAAGTACTGATCAAAAAATTTTGAAAAAATTCTGAAATATTCTTCATAAAGTGTAGAAGAAATCGAAATTGGAGCTTTTCAGCCTATTTTTATTAATTTTACTCTGTCTAACCTTTTTATTCGGTTTACAACTTGTAAAGGATAACGTTTTTTTGTGTATAACAAATTTTTAAAATTTAAGATAAAAAGTTGCTAAGTATTTTCTAAACTCAACATTCTGAAACTCTTAAAAACCTTGTTTTGTTAATATTCCGAAACAAAAAATAAATATTATTAAACTAAGAGTTAAACTGAGTGTTTTTGTGACTATAAAGTATGTTTGGAAATGTTTTTTTTTATTATCTTAAGTATTTAAATATTAAAAACCGGTCAAGTGCAAGTCGGACTTGCGCAATTAGTGTTCCGTGATTACTTATACAATAAAAAGTTTTGTTACAGAGGTATAAAATGATCAGTCACTTCATAAAACACTCCCTAAATGAGTTTTCAGCAAAATTTGATTCCGATCTTTGTTGAAAACTGATAACCTTAAAAAATTTGTCTTTTTTTATATACCAGATAAATTATCAAAGGTAACACACTCGGGAAAATTTTCGTTTAATCTACAGTTTACGGAGAATATTCCAGAATTTTTTTAAAATTTTTTGTTCAGTACTTCTCGAGATAATCGGAAGTGGACAGCAATTTTTGGCGGTTTTTACGCGAATATTACATAATATATATTTTTGAATTCATATTTTCACAAGCTTTCATTTGACACCCCCACTCCCCACCATGTAATTTTTTTTCACATTCCCGAAACTAACCCCTTAAGTCAAAGATTAACTTTCAAAACTACACGGCCCCGACTGGGCCATCAATTCCTATATTTGTGCCAAATTTCAACTTTAGTTTACAGTAGTATCGGAGAAAATCAAATGTGGCAAACAGAAAGACAGACACCGAAGTATTCCATACGGAACACTAAAAACACTAAATCCTTTTAGGATATGATTACACTGCTCTCCTGATAAAAAAAACAAATATATTGATTTATTAAATATTTTGGAACATTGTTTTACGAACATTAACATATAAAAATACCTGTGATTTTTTGGTACCCTCAATTTGGTCTTGGACCACTCTGGCATCATGTTCCAAACATTCCAGACTTTCGAAAAATACTGCTAAACTACTGTGCTTGACTGTTCTAACTACTCTTTTCTTCGGATTTACCCATATATGTAACAGGTAGGCTTAAATTGTTTTCGGTCTAGCTACTTAAAACAGATTTTTTTTCAAAATTCGACTTTATTCATTAACATAGTCTCTTTCAAGAGCGATACAATCAGTCCAACTCTTTTCTAACATTTCAATACCCTTCTTGTAAAAGGATTTGTCTTTGCCTTAGTTTCGGCGCGACAACTTCTTCATTGGAGCCAAATCTGTTTCCCGCGAGCATTTTTTTTGAGGTCTGCGCATAGATAACAGTCGCTGGAGGTTAAATCTGGAGAATACAGTGGATAAGGAAGCAATTCGAACTTCAATTCATGCAATTTTTCCATCGTAACCATTGACTTGTGACACGGTACATTGTCTTGATGAAAGAGCACTTTTTCTTGTTCAGTTGTGGCCATTTCTTTGCGATTTCTGCCTTAAAACGCACCAATAACTTTATATAATATTCGCTGTTGATTACTATTTTTCCCTTTTCAACATAGTGGATGAAAATTATTCCATGCGCATCCCAAAATACAGAAGCCAACACCTTTCCAGCCAACTCTTGTGTCTTTGGTCGCTTCGGGCAGCTTTCACCGACTACTGTCCACTCAGCTGACTGCCGATTTAATTCCGGTGTGTAGTGGTGGATCCATGTTTCATCCATTGTCACATATCGCACGAAAAATCCTTTTTATTGCGCTTAAACAGGTCTAAACAGCGCTCAGAATCATCAACACGTTGTTGTTTTTGGTCCGCTGTGAGCAAACGCGGTACCCATTTCGAACAGAGCTTTCTTATGCCCAAATGCACTTCACTTTACGGTCATCCAAAACAATTTTGTGGATTTTTTTTATGTTTTCCTGTGTCACAACCTCATTTGGGCGTCTAGAGCGTTCAGCATCATTTGTGTCTGTACAACCGCGTTTAAATTCAGCATATCAGTAAATGGTGAGTGATTTTCCAGGGGCAGAGTCCCCGTAGCACTTATCAAGTCATTGCTTTGCTTGAACGGTATTTTTTTTTCGTCGTGTTTAATCAACACATGAAATTCGATTTTTTCCATTGTTTTGAAAATATCAAAAGTAGCGCCACTAAAACCACTGTAACTTGTAAACTAATCGTTGAAATGCCGTGAAATTTTGACACATATCGTTTGAAGGTTCGTACTTCCTAGAAATGATATGGATTTTTTGAAAAGGGCGATATCTATGTGTCAGACCAAAAACTTTTCAGTCTACGGGTTATATATATATATATATATATATATATATATATATATATATATATATATATATATATATATATATATATACGAGGCTGGTTTGAAAAGTCCGTGCAAAAATAAAAACTACTTATGTGTTTGGGGTAAACCTTTTTTATTTTTCGACATAGTCTCCTTTTAGGCTTATACACTTCGTCCAACGATGTTCTAGTTTGTTGATCCCTTCCGAATAATAGGATTTGTCCAAGTCTGCAAAATATCCATTAGTGTCTGCAATCACCTCCTCGTTTGAATAAAATCTTTGTCCCGCCAGCCATTTCTTCAAATTGGGGAACAAATAGTAGGCCGAGGGAGCCAAGTCTGGAGAATAGGGGGGATGTGAAACGAGTTGGAATCCTATTTACATTAATTTTGCGACCACAACTGCTGAGGTGTGTGCTGGTGCGTTGTCGTGATGGAAAAGGACTTTCTTGTAGGCCAATCGCGGGCGTTTTTCTTGCAGGTCGGTTTTCAAACGGTCCAATAACGATGAATAATATTCACTTGTAATAGTTTTACCCTTTTCCAGATAGTCGATGAGGATTATCTCTTGCGAATCTCAAAAGACAGTCGCCATAACCTTTCCGGCCGAAGGAACGGTCTTCGCCTTTTTTGGTGCAGATTCCTCCTTGGTAACCCATTGTTTAGATTGTTGTTTGGTCTCAGGAGTATAGTAATGTATCCATGTTTCATCCACAGTGACAAAACGACGCTTAAAGTCCTCCGGATTCTTTTGGAACAGCTACAAACCATCCTTGCAACACTTCACACGATTCCGTTTTTGGCCAAGCGTGAGCAATCGCGGCACCCATCTTGCGGATAGCTTTCTCATGTCCAAATGCAAAATATTATGTACCCGTTCAGTCGAGATGCCCACAGCACTAGCAATCTCACGCACCTTAACTCTTCTGTCATCCATCACCATATCATGGATTTGATCAATGATTTCTGGAGTCGTAACCTCCACAAGCCGTCCAGAACGTTCAGCGTCACTTGTGCCCATATGGCCAGTCCGAAAATTTTAAAACCACTTATAAACTGGAAGAAATTCTATCTTGGGGTGACTGTAACCAAGTGAAATTTAACGCTACAAAAACCCAAGCGGCAGTTTTTTCTAAAAAAGTTAACGTTGCTGAACCCGACATAGTTATGTCGGGGCACTCCATTCCCCTAGCATCATCGCTCAATTTGTTGGGCGTTAGTTTGGGAGCAAATATGTCTTGGCATGAACATGTTGCAGGCATAGCAAGGAGAGCTTCTCAAAAGTTGGGAATATTATTTAGAACCAGAAAGCTTTACACCCCACAACAACTGTTAATTCTTTACAAAGCTCAAATTCGACCAACTATGGAATACTGCTCCCACGTTTGGGGCTCCGCTCCCAAACATATACTGCATTTGTTGGATTCTGTTCAGAGAAGAGCGGTCCGTCTGATTGGGGACCCGGAATTGACCGGCGGCCTTGATTCGCTGGAACATCGAAGAACGGTTGGCGACTTGAGTCTGTTCTACAAGTATTTTCATGGAAAGTGTTCGAAGGATGTAGCCCGCTTAATTCCTCCCAAAGCGGTGCATGTTAGAAATACACGTCGCGCTGGTGCTTCGCATCCGTATGAGGTTCAGCTTGTTACTCCGCGTACAACGCTTTTCAAGCAGTCTTTTATATGGAGAACGTCATCCCTTTGGAATAATTTGCCCAGCGCTGTGTTTCCCACCGAGTACAATTTACAGCGATTCAAGAACAACGTGAATCGCTTTTTTCGCACTCGTGCCGCTCCTGGAGCGCTTTAGGGACTTCCCTGCAGCACGTGTGCTAGACCAATAAAAAAAAAAAAAAAAAAAAAACTGTTCTAATCGAAGGTGCAGAGTCACCATAATGTTTATCAAGCTTCTCTTTAGTCTCCTGAGGTGTTTTGCCTTTCATAAAGTAATGTTTAATCACCACACGAAATTCTTTTTCGTCCATTTCTTGAAAATCACTCGACTTCCTTGATTCACACGAATGCCAAACACAAAGAAATAGACCAATATGGCTGAAACTTGGTGTGCGTTCATTCAAGAGATGCTACTAACTAAACATGACCTCGATACGCGCCGTTGGTGCCATCTCTCGGACGTTGCATGGACTTTTCAAACCAGCCTCGTATATATATATATATATATATATATATATATATATATATATATATATATATATATATATATATATATATATATGCACTAAATTTTTAAAAAATATTCAGATTTCCTTAGGTTAGACTCACTAAAGCCTATT
This sequence comes from Pachyrhynchus sulphureomaculatus, assembly GCA_019049505.1. Classification (NCBI taxonomy): domain Eukaryota; kingdom Metazoa; phylum Arthropoda; class Insecta; order Coleoptera; family Curculionidae; genus Pachyrhynchus; species Pachyrhynchus sulphureomaculatus. Next base: position 5,672,900 of record CM032454.1, read on the forward strand.
TCTATTTAATAGTGTGTCAGCCATCTAATTTCCTTGGACAAGTACCTCAGCGGCGAGCAGGTTATTTTTAGACGCTAAGTTGGCCAAGAAATTCTTCCATTCGCTTACTTATGACCTTATCCTGGCCTGTAGGCACTGCTATCTGAGGAAAAATATACGGTCCTTTTCGTAAAGTTCCACCTCACCATCTCTGAACCACACATGAAGATGAACAAATTTCTGCCCGACAGAGAGACACGTATCCACGCAGGGACAATGGTAATTTTGTAGCCGTGTTTGGGTAGTATGAACCTGCTCTGGCACTCTTTTTCTATTTGGAACCATCTGTATATCATATAAGTCCTTTCTTTGCGAAAACAATATAAAAAAGTTAAGGTTATTGTATGAATTTTCTCTCAGCTGAGTTGACCTTCATGACACTAGTCCCAAATTGAACAATTTGGAGAGGTAAACTAATTTAAAGCGGCAGTCAAATTCAGGCATACTACGATTCCTAGTAAAATTAGGATACACATTCGTCGATTCTCATTTTCATATCCATCCATTTTTGGGTCACAGTCCTTATGATAAGTAAACAATAAAAATATTTGAAAAATTCTTTGAAATAATCAACTTTACTTAATATTATTATACATAGCGAAACAATATGTACATATTTTACAACACCTTTAAATAAAATTATTGCAATAATTAGGTATCTATAATATTTCGAATACCAGGAAGGAGATAACATTTTTTTTTTTTTATTATCTTCAAAATAATATTTCTAATAACTATGATATCAGCAACGTTTTCACGTGGTCAAAATAAGTATAGTGGTTAGTAGGTATCATAAAATTATACATAAATACAATTATGAATTCTGTTCATAAAAAATTTTTGATTAATATGCTAAATATCTGAAGGCTGCAATTTTTCAAAAGATAGTTTTGTTGGTCTTGGAATGAATTATGAAGAATAATCGAAATAAATTATAAAAAAGAAATAATTGTAGCATCTTAGGAAATAAAAAGAGGTAACAAATGATCAGTGACTTCACAAAACAAACCCCAAATAAGTTTTCAACAAAGTTTTTCTTCGATCTTTACTGAAAACTGACTACTTTGAAATTTTTGTTTTTTTATATATCAGATAAATTATTCAAGATAATGCACTCATTATAATCTTCGTTCAATCTACACCCGTGGAGAATATTCCAAAATTTTTTTGGTCTAGCTACTTAAAACACATTTTTTTTTGTAAAATTCGACTTTATTCATCAACATAGTCTCTTTCAAGAGCGATACAATCAGTCTAGCGCTTTTCCAACATTTCTATACCTCTCCTATAGAAGAATTTGTCTTTGCTTTCAAAAAAAGGCCTCAGTTTCTGCGATAACTTCTTCATTGGAGCCAAATCTTTTTCCCACGAGTATATTTTGAGGTCTACGAATAGATAATAATCGCTGAGGGTCAAATCTGGAGAATACGGTGGATGGGGAAGCAATTTGAACTTCAATTCATGCAATTTTGCCATCGTAACCATTGACTTGTGACCCGGTACATTGTCTTGATGAAAGAACCCTTTTTTCTTGTTCATTTGGAGCTGTTTCTTTGCGATTTTTGCCATCAAACGCACAAATAACTTTATATAATATTCGCTAATGGTTTCTCCCTCCTCAGCATATATATATATATATATATATATATATATATATATATATATATATATATATATATATATATATACCCGTAGGCTGAAAAGTTTTTGGTCTGACACATAGATGTCGCCTTTTCAAAAAATCCATATGATTTCTAGGAAGTAAGAACCTTCAAACGATACGTGAAAAAATTTGATGACATTTCGACGATTAGTTTACAGTATTTGTTTCTTGGGGTAAGCGGTCTTTGGAAAAGAACTAAAAAGTTTTGGACACCTTTTCAGCTACGCCACGCTTTCGAAAATATTTCATTTTCTTCATCAGGGCTACAATTACAGTAGAATATCAGTATTTTTTGAGATTAAAGGTAAAGAATAACCCTATTTTATATAAAATAAATAATAAAATAATAATATAAAAATCCTTTATAAACTGAAATCATTTTGCGACCACAAAATTCTCTGTACTCTTCCAACAAAATTAAGTAAAATTTTATTATATTTCCCAGAGATGAATATGTCGAGTTTTCTTGTGTTTTTTTCTGATGAATAAGTGCAATAAAGTGCCCCCACAAACAACAATTTTTGAACACATCACTTAGCAGTAAGTACTTTAATGTTACATATAAAACAGGGTTGTTCTTTACTTTTAATCTCAAAAATACTAATATTCTACTGTAATTGTAGCCCTGATGAAGAAAATGAAATATTTTCGAAAGCTTGGCGTAGCTAAAAAGGTGTCCAAAACTTTTTAGTTCTTTTCCAAATACCGCTTACCCCAAGGACACAATACTGCTGTTTAACTAGTCGGTCAAGACTACCCGTCTATATATATATATATATATATATATATATATATATATATATATATATATATATATATATATATATATATAAAATTCCGCTGGGTAACAAAGACACCTGACTCTGTTTCTAGCGAGGTTTTTTTATTTCGCCCCATGACTTGTCAGCTTGCTTGGCTTCTTCCAAAATTGTGCGTCTCCATGTCTGTCTCGGTCTGCCCCTGCCACGACTGCCCTGTGGGTTCCAATCGAGAGCTTGTTTTGTAATATCGCCTGCGGGTTTGCAGCGCGGCCACCCCCACTTTCTGCGTTTGATATTGTACTCTATCGGTGTTTGCTTCGCTCGTTCCCATAACTCGGTGTTTGGTATCTGGTCCGGCCAGTTTATTTGTAAGATTTTGCGTCAGCACTTGTTCGTAAACACTTGTAGTTGATTGGAAATACTTTTAGTCACTTTCCAGGTTTCACAGCCGTACAGAAGCACCGATTTGATATTTGTGTTGAAGAGGCGTATTTTTATGTTTGGCGACAGTATGCGGGACCTCCAGATGTTGTTGAGCATCCTGAATCCCTTCTCAGCATAGTTCATGAAAATTATTCCATGCGCATCACAAAATACGAAGGCTTCCCAGCCGACAGTTTTGTGATGCGCAAGTTGTTTTGGTCGCTTCGGCGACTTTCACCGGCTGCTGTCCACTCAGCTGACTGCCGATTTGATTCCGGTGTGTAGTGGTGGATCCATGATTCATCCGTTGTTATATATCGCACGAAAAAATCCTTTTTATTGCGTCTTAAACAGGTCCAAACAGCGCTCAGAATCATGAACACGTTATTGTTTTTGGTTCACTGTGAGCAAACATGATATCCATTTCGAGCGGAGCTTTTTCATGCCCAAATGTTTATGCAAAATATGACCAACACGTTATTTTGATGTCTTCAGGGTGTCAGCTATCTCACACAATTTCACTTTACGCTCATCCAAAACAATTTTGTGTTTTTTTTAATGTTTTCCGGTGTAACCACCTCATTTGGGTATCCAGAACGTTCAGCATCTTTTGTGTCTGTACGACCATGTTTAAATTCAGCATACCAGTAAATGATTAGTGATTTTCAAGGGGTAGAGTCTCCGTGACACTTATTAAGTCATTGTTGTGCTTGAACAGTATTTTCTCCTATCAAAAAGCACACGAAATTCGATTTTTTCCATTATTTTGAAAATATCAAACCCCACCCAAATATTTTAGATACAATAAGTTAATTAAAGTTTAAAAGTATCAAGCGAAAGATTCATAACATTATAGAAGTTACGTTAAAAAGATATAATTACGAAAATATCTAAAAAAGCGTATCTCCATTTGTGTATAAAAGTTGAAAACACACTTATTGAATTATTTTAATATTGTATGACAAGTATACTTCTCGAACAAAATATAGAGGTAAAAAAAATATTTTTAGTTTTTTTTCATGAAACCTATGATTTGTGAATTTCAATTTTTCTGGATTCGAAGGTACGAGGACGTGTGTGTTTTTGGTTGAGGCTTCTGAAGGCGAAGTTCGCGCCTTTTGGGGCTCCGGAGTGTGGAACGGTGGTCCACAAATTGCTTGGTAGGGATTCTAATAGCAGAGGGTTGCTAAGCGCTTCACGGAGTGGTTCCTAAAACATCAGTTTGAGGTTATGTGATTTGAGCAAGAGCAAAATTTGACAATGACAGTGTGGTCATGCTTTTTGTGAAAGTTGCGTAATCGAGCTGACGGGCTGACAGAAAACGGTTATATCCAAAATCAGTAGCAGTTTCCCGAGGAGAACCATTATTAGAGCCCATGAAATATATGAAAAGCTTAAGCTAAATATTGAAAATATAAAATCCCAGTAAGGTTATGGACACAGAATCCAGACTCACTTTGTTGTGGACTTTGTTGGGATATATTTAATATAACAGAAAAATAAGGGTTTTGAAATATAAACCGACACTCGGCCGAATAGTCCTGGCAGCTATAGCCGTAAACCGTATGGAGAGAGAGAGAGATTCAATTTTTCTGTATTTTTCTTTTCATACGTACTAGGGAATCAACAAATTAATGGGTATAACATTAAAGGGAAGGTATTTTTTATGTCAATGCAAAAATTTAATAATGAAAGAGAAGCATTCCTGCTAGCTGCCGCATTTTATTCATTGAGTGAATTTTTAACCTGTACTTCGTAATCCAGTGGACTTTCTATTTTTCTAATATCTAGCTTTAATTTGTTATTGGTTTTTTTAATAGTTTTTAAATCATGGTCTCTGTTTTTTGAATATTTAAATTTTTTATTTTTAATCATCCATTTTAGTGCAGTAAAAAAGGGTCAAAATAATGATGAGACAGACACAGTTAAGATACAGCAATATTGTGTTTTTATCCTCTCTGTGGTATCACCAGAAGTCCTGAGTTTTGGACCTCGAAAAACTTGTACTCTTTTGTTTATAAGCAATTCTAGTTTTCAAAACGCATTTTTTGAGTTTAAAATGTAAATAACTCAGGTTATACAAGTCGGAGAGACAAAAAAGAAAACCACACTCTCCGTAATGAAATTTTCAACAAATTTTCGTCAATTTTAAGTCGCTCAAGTGCGTTCATAATCTACAAAACTGAAAAAACAGGCAAAAATTGTTTTTTTTTTTCCTTTTATTGTACACTGTGAGTCAACGATAGAGTAAAATTCATTATCTCATTTGTTTCGGGAATGGCGAAAAAATGCTAAATACAATAGTTTTAGGGAATGTTAAGGTGCACAGTTTAACATTATTTTTGAATATACAGGGTAGTTCAAAAAAGTGTGGCCGATATAACATATGTTTTTTTTTAAATGGAACTTCCTATCCGTCAAACCGTTCCATTAAGCACTGAAAAGATTTTCTAGATAGTATATGTCTATTAGGGTACTTCGCTCCGTAAAGCAATTAATTCATTTTTAGGAAAATTCATAACTATTACCTTTATTCGTCACTTACTTCAACAAATTAAACTATTTTTACTTGCTTAATAGACACGTCAAAATTTGACAATGCCTATTTTTTTTTGTCTTGGCAACTACGATGTTATAGCGTAAAACAAGGGTAAAAATTGAAAAATTCAAAATCAATCGAAAACTATTAGAAATAGGTATATGACATACTTAATAAAAATGAGAGGGTTGTGTAAAATCTTTCGAAAAAAAAATAATAATATACAGAGTGATTTGAGATTTTTCAATCAAATTTCAATCAATCAAAATACTCTCCCATAATACAGAGGCATATATCTCTTTATCTATCATTATTCCGGATATTTTCCAAATATTTCTCCTTATCTCCCAGAATCTCCAACTTTCCCATTTTATAAAGTCTTATATATTGCTTTTTCTGTAATTATTCCGCATTATCTCCAATTATTTCGCCTTATCTCCCATAATCTCGAATTCTCTCATAATACAGAAGCTTATATCTCTTTGTCTATCATTATTCCGGCCATTCTCCAAATATTTCTTCTTATCTCCCAGAATCTCTAACTTTCCCATATAATAAAGGCTTATATATGGTTTTTCTGTAATTATTCCGCATTGTCTACAATTATTTCGCCTTATCTCCCATAATCGCGAATTCTCCCATAATACAGAGGCTTATATCTTCTTATCTATCATTATTCCGGCTATTCTTCAAATATTTCTCCTTATCTCCCAGAATCTCTAACTTTCCCATATCATAAACGCTTATATATTGCTTTTTCTGTAATTATTCCGCATTATCTCCAATTATTTCGCCTTATCTCCCATAATCTCGAATTCTCCCATAATACAGGGACTTATGTCTCTTTATCTATCATTATTCTGGCTATTCTCCAAATATTTCCCCTTATCTCCCAGAATCTCCAACTTTTCCATTTTATAAAGACTTATATATTGCTATATCTATCATTATTCCGCATTATCTCCAATTATTTCGACTTATCTCCCATAATCTCGAATTGTCTCATAATACAAAGGTTTATATCTCTTTATCTATCATTATTCCGGCTATTCTCCAAATATTTCTACTTATCTCCCAGAAACTCCAACTTTCCCATATTATAAAGTCTTATATATTGCTATATCTATCATTATTCCGAATTATTTCCAATTATTTCGCCTATCTCCCATAATCTCGAATTCTCCCATAATACAGGGGCTTAAATCCCTTTATCTATCATTATTCGACTACTCTCCAAATATTTCTCCTTATCTCCCAGAATCTCCAACTTTCCCATATTTTTAAGGCTTATATACTGTTTTTCTGTAATTATTCCGCATTTTCTCCAATTATTTCGCCTTATCTCCCATAATCTCGAATTCTTCCATAATGCAGTGGCTTATATCTCTTTATCTATCATTATTTCGGCTATTCTCCAAATATTTCTCTTTATCTCCCAGAATTACCAACTTTCCCATTTTATAAAGGCTTATATATTGCTATATCTACCATTATTACGCATTATTTTCAATTATTTCGCCTTATCTCCCATAATCTGGAATTCTCCTATAATACAATCTCTTTATCTATCATTATTCCGGCTATTCTCCAAATATTTCTCCTTATCTCCCTGAATCTCCAACTTTCCCATATTTTAAAAACTTATATACCGCTTTTTCAGTAATTATTCCGCATTATCTCCAATTATTTCGCCTTATCTCCCATAATCTCGAATTCTCCCATAATACAGTGGCTTATATCACTTTATCTATCATGATTCCGGCTATTCTCCAAATATTTCTCCTTATCTCCAGAATCTCCAACTTTCCCATTTTATAAAGTCTTATATATTGCTTTTTCTGTAATAATTCCGCATTATCTCCAATTATTTCACCCCTTCTGCCATAATCTCGAATTCTCCCACATTACAGAGGCTTATATCACTTTATCTATCATTATTCCGGCTATTCTTAAAATATATCTCTTTATCTTCCAGAATCACCAACTTTCCCATTTTATAAAGGCTTAGATATTGCTATATCTATCATTATTCCGCATTATTTCCAATTATTTCGCCTTATCTCCCATACTTTCGAATTCTCCCCTAATACAGGGGCTTATATCTCTTTATCTATCATTATTACGTCTATTCTCCAAATATTTCTTCTTATCTCCCAAAATCTCTAACTTTCCCATGTTATAAAGGCTTATATATGGTTTTCCTGTAATTATTCCGCATTATCTACAATTATTTCGCCTTATCTCCCATAATCTCGAATTCTTCCATAATACAGAGGCTTATATCTCCTTATCTATCATTATTCCGGCTATTCTCCAAATATTTTACATTATCTCCCAGAATCTCCAACTTTCGCATATCATAAACGCTTATATATTGCTTTTTCTGTAATTATTCCGCATTATCTCCAATTATTTCACCTTATCTACTATAATCTCGAATTCTCCAATAATACAGGGGATTATATCTCTTTATCTATCATTATTCCGACTATTCTCCAAATATTTCTCCTTATCTCCCAGAATCTCGAACTTTCCCATATTTTAAAGGCTTATATACTGCTTTTTCTGTAATTATTCCGCATTATCTCCAATTATTTCGCCTTATCTCCCATAATCTCGAATTCTCCCATAATACAGTGGCTTATATCTCTTTATCTATCATTATTCGGGCTATTCTCCAAATATTTCCCTTATCTCCGAGAATCTCCAAATTTCCCATTTTATGAAGTCTTATATATTGCTTTTTCTGTAATAATTCCGCATTATTTCCAATTATTTCGCCTTATCTCCTATAATCTCGAATTCTCCCATAATACAGGGGCTTATATCTCTTTATCTATCATTATTCCGGCTATTCTCCAAATATTTCTCCTTATCTCCCAGAATCTCCAACTTTTTCATATTTGAAAGTCTTATATACTGCTTTTTCTGTAATTATTCCGCATTATCTCCAATTATTTCGCCTTATCTCCCATAATCTCGAATTCTCCCATGATACAGTGGCTTATATCTCTTTATCTATCATTATTAGGGCTATTCTCCAAATATTTCTCCTTATCTCCCAGAATCTCCAACTTTCCAATTTTATGAAGTCTTATATATTGCTTTTTCTGTAATAATTCCGCATTATTTCCAATTATTTCGCCTTATCTCCATAATCTCGAATTCTCCCTCTCTCCGGCTTATATCTCTTTATCTATCATTATTCCGGCTATTCTCCAAATATTTCTCCTTATCTCCCAGAATCTCCAACTTTCCCATATTTGAAAGTCTTATATACTGCTTTTTCTGTAATTATTCCGCATTATCTCCAATTATTTCGCCTTATCTCCCATAATCTCGAATTCTCCCATAATACAGTGGCTTATATCTCTTTATCTATCATTATTCGGGCTATTCCCCAAATATTTCTCCTTATCTCCCAGAATCTCCAACTTTCCCATTTTATGAAGTCTTATATATTGCTTTTTCTGTAATTATTCCGCATTATTTCCAATTATTTCGCCTTATCTCCCATAATCTCGAATTCTCCCATGATACAGTGGCTTATATCTCTTTATCTATCATTATTCCGGCTATTCTCCAAATATTTCTCCTTATCTCCCAGAATCTCCAACTTTCCCATATTTGAAAGGCTTATATACTGCTTTTTCTGTAATTATTCCGCATTATTTCCAATTATTTCGCCTTATCTTCCATAATCTCGAATTCTCCCATGATACAGTGGCTTATATCTCTTTATCTATCATTATTCGGGCTATTCCCCATATATTTCTCCTTATCTCCCAGAATCTCCAACTTTCCCATTTTATGAAGTCTTATATATTGCTTTTTCTGTAATAATTCCGCATTATTTCCAATTATTTCGCCTTATCTCCAATAATCTCGAATTCTCCCTCTCTCCGGCTTATATCTCTTTATCTATCATTATTCCGGCTATTCTCCAAATATTTCTCCTTATCTCCCAGAATCTCCAAATTTCCCATATTTGAAAGGCTTATATACTGCTTTTTCTGTAATTATTCCGCATTATCTCCAATTATTTCGCCTTATCTCCTATAATCTCGAATTCTCCCATGATACAGTGGCTTATATCTCTTTATCTATCATTATTCGGGCTATTCCCCATATATTTCTCCTTATCTCCCAGAATCTCCAACTTTCCCATTTTATGAAGTCTTATATATTACTTTTCCTGTAATTATTCCGCATTATTTCCAATTATTTCGCCTTATCTCCCATTATCTCGAATTCTCCCATGATACAGTGGCTTATATCTCTTTATCTATCATATTCGGGCTATTCTCCAAATATTTCTCCTTATCTCCCAGAATCTCCAACTTTCCCATTTTATGAAGTCTTATATGTTGCTTTTTCTGTAATAATTCCGCATTATTTCCAATTATTTCGCCTTATCTCCCATAATCTCGAATTCTCCCATAATACAGTGGCTTATATCTCTTTATCTATCATTATTCGGGCTATTCTCCAAATATTTTTCCTTATCTCCGAGAATCTCCAACTTTCCCATTTTATGAAGTCTTATATATTGCTTTTTTCTGTAATAATTCCGCATTATTTCCAATTATTTCGCCTTATCTCCAATAATCTCGAATTCTCCCGTGATACAGTGACTTATATCTCTTTATCTATCATTATTCCGGCTATTCTCCAAATCTCCCAGAATCTCTCCAACTTTCCCATATTTGAAAGGCTTATATACTGCTTTTTCTGTAATTATTCCGCATTATCTCCAATTATTTCGCCTTATCTCCCATAATCTCGAATTCTCCAATGATACAGTGGTTTATATCTCTTTATCTATCATTATTCGGGCTATTCCCAAATATTTCTCCTTATCTCCCAGAATCTCCAACTTTCCCATTTTATGAAGTCTTATATATTGCTTTTCCTGTAATTATTCCGCATTATTTCCAATTATTTCGCCTTATCTCCCATTATCTCGAATTCTCCCATGATACAGTGGCTTATATCTCTTTATCTATCATTATTCGGGCTATTCTCCAAATATTTCTCCTTATCTCCCAGAATCTCCAACTTTCCCATTTTATGAAGTCTTATATGTTGCTTTTTCTGTAATTATTCCGCATTATCTCCAATTATTTCGCCTTATCTCCCATAATCTCGAATTCTCCCATAACACAGTGGCTTTATATCTCTTTATCTAACATTATTCGGGTTATTCTCTAAATATTTCTCCTTATCTCCGAGAATCTCCAACTGTCCCATTTTATGAAGTCTTATATATTACTTTTTCTGTAATAATTCCGCATTATTTCCAATTATTTCGCCTTATCTCCTATAATCTCGAATTCTCCCCTAATACAGGGGCTTATATCTCTTTATCTATCATTATTCCGGCTATTCTCCAAATATTTCTCCTTATCTCCCAGAATCTCCAACTTTCCCATATTTGAAAGGCTTATATCCTGCTTTTTCTGTAATTATTCCGCATTATCTCCAATTATTTCGCCTTATCTCCCATAATCTCGAATTCTCCCATAACACAGTGGCTTATATCTCTTTATCTATCATTATTCGGGCTATTCTCCAAATATTTCTCCTTATCTCCGAGAATCTCCAACTTTCCCATTTTATGAAGTCTTATATATTGCTTTTTCTGTAATAATTCCGCATTATTTCCAATTATTTCGCCTTATCTCCTATAATCTCGAATTCTCCCCTAATACAGGGGCTTATATCTCTTTATCTATCATTATTCCGGCTATTCTCCAAATATTTCTCCTTATCTCCCAGAATCTCCAACTTTCCCATATTTGAAAGGCTTATATCCTGCTTTTTCTGTAATTATTCCGCATTATCTCCAATTATTTCGCCTTATCTCCCATAATCTCGAATTCTCCCATGATACAGTGGCTTATATCTCTTTATCTATCATTATTCGGGCTATTCTCCAAATATTTCTCCTTATCTCCCAGAATCTCCAACTTACCCATTTTATGAAGTCTTATATATTGCTTTTTCTGCAATAATTCCGCATTATTTCCAATTATTTCGCCTTATCTCCTAAAATCTCGAATTCTCCCATAATACAGGGGCTTATATCTCTTTATCTATCATTATTCCGGCTATTTTCCAAATATTTCTCCTTATCTCCCAGAATCTCCAACTTTCCCATATTTGAAAGGCTTATATACTGCTTTTTCTGTAATTATTCTGCATTATCTCCAATTATTTTGCCTTATCTCCCATAATCTCGAATTCTCCCATGATACAGTGGCTTATATCTCTTTATCTATCATTATTCGGGCTATTCTCCAAATATTTCTCCTTATCTCCCAGAAGCTCCAACTTTCCCATTTTATGAAGTCTTATATATTGCTTTTTCTGTAATAATTCCTCATTATGTCCAATTATTTCGCCTTATCTCCTATAATCTCGAATTCTCCCATAATACAGGGGCTTATATCTCTTTATCTATCATTATTCCGGCTATTCTCCAAATATTTCTTCTTATCTCCCAGAATCTCCAACTTTCCCATATTTGAAAAGCTTATATACTGCTTTTTCTGTAATTATTCCGCATTATCTCCAATTATTTCGCCTTATCTCCCATAATCTCGAATTCTCCCATGATACAGTGGCTTATATCTCTTTATCTATCATTATTCGGGCTATTCTCCAAATATTTCTCCTTATCTCCCAGAATCTCCAACTTTGCCCATTTTATGAAATCTTATATGTTGCTTTTTCTGTAATAATTCCGCATTATTTCCAATTATTTCGCTTATCTCCTATAATCTCGAATTCTCCCATAATACAGGGGCTTATATCTCTTTATCTATCATTATTCCGGCTATTCTCCAAATATTTCTCCTTATCTCACAGAATCTCCAACTTTCCCATATTTGAAAAGCTTATATACTGCTTTTTCTGTAATTATTCCGCATTATCTCCAATTATTTCGCCTTATCTCCCATAATCTCGAATTATCCCATGATACAGTGGCTTATATCTCTTTATCTATCATTATTCCGGCTATTCTCCAGATATTTCTCCTTATCTCCCAGAATCTCCAACTTTCCCATATTTGAAACGCTTATATAGTGCTTTTTCTGTAATTATTCCGCATTATCTCCAATTATCTCCTATAATCTCGAATTCTCCCATGATACAGTGGCTTATATCTCTATATCTATCATTATTCGGGCTATTCTCCAAATATTTCTCCTTATCTCCGAGAATCTCCAACTTTTCCATTTTATAAATTCTTATATATTGCTTTTTTCTGTAATAATTCCGCATTATTTCCAATTATTTCGCCTTATCTCGCATAATCTCGAATTCTCCCATGATACAGTGGCTTATATCTCTTTATGTATTATTATTCGGGCTATTTTCCAAATATTTCTCCTTATCTCCCAGAATCTCCAACTTTCCATATTTGAAAGGCTTATATACTGCTTTTTCTGTAATTATTTCGCATTATCTCCAATTATTTCGCCTTATCTCCCATAATCTCGAATTCTCCCATGATACAGTGGCTTATATCTCTTTATCTATCATTATTCGGGCTATTCTCCAAATATTTGTCCTTATCTCCCAGAATCTCCAACTTTTCCATATTTGAAAGGCTTATATACTGCTTTTTCTGTAATTATTTCGCATTATCTCCAATAATCTCGAATTCTCCCATGATACAGTCGCTTATATCTCTTTATCTATCATTATTCTGGCTATTCTCCAAATATTTCTCCTTATCTCCCAGAATCTCTAACATTCGTATTTCATAAACGCTTATATATTGCTTTTTCTGTAATTATTCCGCATTATCTCCAATTATTTCACCTTATCTCCTATAATCTCGAATTCTACCTTAATACAGGGGCTTATATCTCTTTATCTATCATTATTCCGGCTATTCTCCAAATATTTCTCCTTATCTCCCAGAATCTCCAACTTTCCCGTATTTGAAAGGCTTATATACTGCTTTTTCTGTAATTATTCCGCATTATCTCCAATTATTTCGCCTTATCTCCCATAATCTCGAATTCTCCCATGATACAGTGGCTTACATATCTTTATCTATCATTATTCGGGCTATTCTTCAAATATTTCTCCTTATCTCCCAGAATCTCCAACTTTCCCATTTTATGAAGTCTTATATATTGCTTTTTCTGTAATAATTCCGCATTATTTCCAATTATTTCGCCTTATCTCCTATAATCTCGAATTCTGCCATAATACAGGGGCTTATATCTCTTTATCTATCATTATTCCGGCTATTCTCCAAATATTTCTCTTTATCTCCCAGAATCTCCAACTTTCCATTTTTCCCATACTGCTTTTTCTGTAATTATTCCGCATTATCTCCAATTATTTCGCCTTATCTCCCATAATCTCGAATTCTCCCATAATACAGTGGCTTATATATCTTTATCTATCATTATTCGGGCTATTCTCCAAATATTTCTCCTTATCTCCCAGAATCTCCAACTTTCCCATATTATAAATGCTTATATATTGCTATATCTATCATTATTCCAAATTATCTCCAATTATTTCGCCTTATCTCCCATAATCTCGTATCCTCCCATAATACAGGGACTTATATCTTTTTATCTTTCATTATTCCGGCTATTCTCCAAATATTTCTCCTTATCTCCCAGAATCTCCAACTTTCTCATATTATAAAGACTTTTATATGGTTTTTCTGTAATTATTCCGCATTATCTTCAATTATTTCGCCTTATCTCCCATAATCCCGAATTCTCCCATAATGCAGAGGCTTATATCTCTTTATCTATCATTATTCCGGCTATTCTCCAAATATTTCTCCTTATCTCCCAGAATCTCCAACTTTCCCATTTTATAAAGTCTTATATATTGCTGTATCTATCATTATTCCGCATTATCTCCAATTATTTCGCCTTATCTTCCATAATCTCGAATTTTCCCATAATACAGGGGCTTATATCTCTTTATCTGTCATTATTCCGGCTATTCTCCAAATATTTCTCCTTATCTCCTAGAATTTATTTTGAACACCCTGTAGCATCTAACTCAAATTTCTTTACATATATCTTTTTTTTTCCATTTTTATAGAACGCTTGTACAGATTATGAGTATTCCACCTTCAGAGACAATGGCGCTACTGCCAATTTTTTCCAAAACTGAAAACTAATATTTAAAAAAAAATGAAATACTCGTATTAGAAAAATTACTAGGTTTAAGTATATAATATTATTAATAAAAAAGTTATGAAACTTTACGCAGAATTTAAAAATAAATTAGAAAATAAAATGTTCCATTTAAAAAAAACGTATGTTATATATCGGCCACACTTTTTTGAAATACCCTGTATACTCAAAAATAATTTTAAACGGTGCACCTTAACATTCCCTAAAACTATTGTATTTAACATTTTTTCGTCATTCCTGAAGCAAATGAAATAATGAACTTTACTCTTTCGTTGACTCACCCTGTCTCCTAATTTTTTTATCAGAGTGAGAATTTATTAAAAATTCGGATAGGTGATTCAGAACACGCGCTCCAAACAGGTAAGTTTGAAAGTCTACACGGATCGCACGAAGATTAACTGATATTACTTGTTTTTAAAGTATAAAAAAAAATTAAAAAATAGCTTTTTGAAGAGGAGAGTTTCAGCTTTCCGATGATACCAATAGTTTTTATTTTTGTTGCTTTATAGTTTGTAAAACTTAAATCGAAATTTTTGATTGCAAGATTTTAAGGGACATACGGTAAATTACAAACATTTAATAAAATATAGTATTGAAAAAAATATCCTTGTGCATATAAGTTTCAATACAACGACAGTTAAAAATACCCACATTGCTGCTGTAGTGCGCCGCTGGAAATTTTACGTTCAAAGCGGTACGTAATGGTCAAAAAAAGTTTTTTTTAATTCCCCGTGGGGGGGCGGGATAGATTATCTCCCCCGGTATGTTCTGCCTGTCGTAGGAGGCGACTTAAAGAACAATCTAGATGGTAGATGCCCAGATCCCACCAGCATCGCCCGGTGTGATACCATCGCATCGGCTTAAGCTGCGTGAAGTTGCTTAACGTTTCGTGGCTGTGCCGATGTCCCGGACTGTGGGACCAAATAGCATGATGAGGCATCTGGATACAAAAAATTCCGGAGGTAAAATAGCCCCCCGTTCGGATCTCCGGGTGGGGGCTGGTTCAGGGGCGTCGACATGCAAAGAACAGAATTTCAAAATGGATTTTTGCAACATACGAGGTTTAAATTCGAACATAAATTCAGTGCACCAACACCTACAATCAAATAAACCTCATGTACTCGCTCTCTGTGAAACTAAGGTCAGTTCATCGACCAGCACAGTAAACTATCTTTATCCTGGGTACGATTTCTATTCCCGATTTAGGCGTAACTTTGGAATCTGTCTTTATGTCAGAAGCGACCTCTCTTGCCAACGAGAAGAGGCTCTGGAGCCCCCAAACTTTGATGTTATGTGGTTAAAAATAACGACTCAACCAACCACAAGGTTCGTTTGTATCCTCTATCGACCACCAAGTGATACAAACTTTAGAACACTTTTCGCTTCTCTTGCAGACACCATAGACCATTTACAAATTAACTATCCAAATGCCGAAATTGCCATCCTGGGCGACTTTAATGTCCACAACATCAACTGGCTTAAATATTCAAATACTACCGACGAACAAGGTCGTGAAGCCGAATCATTTTCAATCAGTTGTGGCTTGACTCAGCTTATTGATGAACCAACACGGATCCCTGATCGAGACGGAGAGTTCGCCAGTCTTCTTGATCTGTTTTTAACCACTAATCCGGAGATTTACACGGTCAGCGTAAATCCACCGTTAGGTTCTTCCGACCATAAACTACTTTCGACATCGAGTATTCTACCAATCAGTGACAGAGAGGCGCCCAAACCGCGCAAGATTTGGCACTACAAATCTGCTAAATGGGAAGATCTCATGGAATATTTTCGAACTTTCCCTTGGTTGGACGTTTGTTTTCGATCCGACGACCCATCTGACTGCGCCAGGGAGGTTTCCGATGTTATTTTGGCCGGTATGGATGCTTACATCCCTTTTTCGAAGAAATTCCCTTCCAACGGCAAGCCTTGGTTTGACCTAAAATGCAAAGAAGCTGTTGCTTCTAAACATCTTGCATACCGACAGTGGCGTGAAGATCCTAACACCATAAATCGTAACATCTTTGTTCGTGCCAGGAACAGATGCAAAGAAATTATCGACGAAACCAAGGAGGTACACAATCAACGGATTAGAAACAAACTTCTCGCTTGTCCCGGCAATTCCAGGTCCTTTTGGTCAGTCGCTAAGGCGGTTAGTCAAAATTTCACCAAATCCACCATACCACCACTCACACGGCCAGATAATTCTATTGCAACGACACCTGTTGAGAAAGCGAACTTGTTGGCTGAACTCTTTGCTTCACATTCTACTGTCGATTTCCAAGGAAAAACACCACCTACTATTCCCATAGTGCAGTCAAGGATGCCCGATATTGTCTTCAGACAGCGTATCATAAAACGTATTTTGATGAAGCTAGACACCAAAAAGGCTTCGGGCGCTGACGGAATACCTGCCATAGTTCTCAAGAACTGTGCGAGGGAACTAACACCAGTTTTCTGTAGACTTTTCAACCTATCCTACAGAAAGGGAATATTTCCTTCCTGCTGGAAATGTGCCATAGTTCAGCCGATACCTAAAAAAGGCAAGAAGACCTTGCCAAATAACTACCGACCAATCGCACAACTCTCAATAATATCGAAAGTCATGGAAAAGGCTATCAATCAGCATCTTCTAAAATATCTTGAAGGATTCAACATTATTAGCGATCACCAATATGGCTTTCGTAAAATAGTTCAACAGGAGATCTTCTGACTTATGTAACACATGTTTGGAACAACGCAATTGAACACTTTGGAGAATCTCGAGCGGTTGCTCTTGACATATCCAAGGCATTTGACCGTGTTTGGCACGATGACCTGTTGGCTAAGCTACGTTCTTATGGTATGTCTGAAAAGTTCTGTTTGTGGCTCTCATGTTTCCTCAGAGAGCGTTCTTTACGAGTGGCAGTTGACGGATTTCTTTCTAACACCTTCACTATCAACGCCGGTGTGCCCCAAGGTTCCATACTGTCTCCTACTCTCTTCCTCATTTATATTAACGATCTGCTGGAAAAGACCGAGAATCCAATCTACAGCTTTGCAGATGATAGTACACTTATCTCTTCATTCACTTTGAACGCTCGGACATCGACTATTCAGACGAATATCCGCAGACAGCAGGAAGTCATTCGACTCAACAAAGACCTGGAAGAAATTCTATCTTGGGGTGACAGTAACCAAGTGGAATTTAACGCTACAAAAACCCAGGCGGCAGTTTTTTCTAAAAAAGTTAACGTTGCAGAACCCGACATAGTTATGTCGGGGCACTCCATCCCTCTAACATCGTCACTCAATCTGTTAGGCGTTAATTTGGGAGCAAATATGTCCTGGCATGAACAGGTTGCAGGCATAGCAAGAAGAGCTTCTCAAAAGTTGGGAATATTGTTTCGAACCAGAAAGCTTTACACTCCACAACAACTGTTAATTCTTTACAAAGCTCAAATTCGACCAACTATGGAATACTGCTACCATGTTTGGAGCTCCGCTCCCAAACATACACTGCATTTGTTGGATTCTATCCAGAGAAGAGCTGTTCGTCTGATTGGACACCCGGAATTGACCGACGGCCTTGATTCGCTGGAACATCGAAGAACGGTTGGCGACTTGAGCCTATTCTACAAGTACTTTCATGGAAAGTGTTCGAAAGATGTGGCCCGTTTGATTCCTCCCAGAGCGGTGCATATTAGAAGTACACGTCGCGCTGATGCTTCACATCCGTATGAGGTTCAGCTTGTTACTCCTCGTACAACGCTTTTCAAGCAGTCTTTTATATGGAGAACATCATACCTTTGGAATGGTTTACCCAGGACTGTGTTTCCCATCGAGTACAATCTACAGCGATTCAAGAACAACGTGAATCGTTTTCTCCGCACACGTGTCGCTCCTGTAGCGCTTTAGGGACTTCCCTGTAGCACGCGTGCTAGACCCATAAAAAAAAAAAAAAAAAAAAAAACAGTTAAAAGTATACTTAATATTAGAGAATCATTAGAAACTTAGAAAAACTTTCTCTTTTTTGTAATTTTGCTCTTAAAAAAGTGTTTATGTTAAACGTATTATTAATCACACAACTAAACTGAAATAAAAAATATATATATATTTAAACGTGGGGAAATGACCAGATTTAATAAGGTATTTAATAATATGAGTTTCACTTTAGTCTATAAGTCAAGAGACAACTTAAAAAATATTTTAGAAAGTCCGAAGTATAAAATTCATGAAAGTGGAAGAAGTGGAATAAATGACTTAAGTTATAATGATTGTAACAAGAAGTATATTGGGAGGAAAGTCAAGATTTAAAGAACATTTAGTTCATTTTAGGTTTGGTAAATTAGAAAAATCAGGTATTGTCGAATATGTTCTTGAACATAACCATACAGTAACATTATATAATTTAAGATTAATAAAAAACGTATGGAACGCATAGGAACGTACTGAAAAAATAAGATTTAAAAATAATCTAATTATGAACCGACGACTATTTCTCTCTCGGTTCCACTCAAGTAAATCACAATTTTATTATAAATAGTTTAGTTTTGAATCTTAGATTTAAAGTCTAAGCTTTAAGTATAAAGTATTTATATTTCATTTATACATCCAAGTACAAAGAAAACAGTTATTGAAAACACAAATATTCTAAATTACTCGAAGGAATTTTGTTAATGGCGATCGAAGAAGAAGCACGTGCGCAGCGCCACAAGCCCGATCTGTTTTCTGTCATCTGTGCGACGCTCACGTAGTTTGTATACTGTGTATTGATGATGAAAATTGTGACCAAATTGAAGAAGACGAGAGTGACTAAAAAATAATGTTTATGATTTTGTAAATATTTCTGTTATACATTTTTTGTAATTTATTCTTTATTTTATTGTATTTATACAATTATTATTAAATATATTCATATTTGTTTTTATATAAACTGACTGCCATTTTGAATCATCCATTTTGAATCTTTTAAATCTGTCCTCAGATTCTTAATCAGTACCTCGAAAAACCTCTTAGTAGACGGAGAACAGACAGAGACAAATAAAATTGGAAAATTAAATGAATTACTTACTCTCTGGCCGTCATGTTGGGTCCGCTATTTTGAATTTTTCAAATCTGTCATCGGATTCTTAATCAGCACCCCAAGAAACCCCTTAATAGCCAATTTCAAGATATTTGGCGGTATACAGAAACGTTAATTTAATCATAAATGAGGTTAGAAGCATTATTCCCACTACAACTGAAGAGGTTAAAGCAGCGATTTTATTTTAAACATTTTTTTTTTAATTACGGTAAAATTAAAACAAAATAATCTATATACTATTTTTTTGTAAAATTTCCCGTTCTTTCAAGTGGCGCTATTAGTTTTTCGATGTCTTTTTTATTTTTCCAGATATTAGGTGAAAAACCGAATTTTTGATTTTATAGGCTTAGCGTACATTTCAGAGCAGCAAACTCGTATTCTACGTCCAAAAAAACTACCTGTATGTCAAAATGCAGCCTGTTAACACTTAATGAGAGTTTTTCGTCAAAATTTGCCTCTGACGACTGAACTATATTTGGCATCGTCCGTAAGGATTATATTTCTGTAGCGTAAGCTATACATTTTATGCTATAAGGGAGGGCTTTTTTTTCTCTTTTTTTTTATACAGGGAGAAATCCGCTTTATGGATTTCTGGAGCAGTCTGCGTCACCGTAAGGGTGCCCCAAAGTGCTCCAGGTATGTGGGGCTCACCGACCTGAAGGGTTGGCATACCCACTAAAACTCCTTGTGAGCTGGGAAAACCCTCTACTCCTTTTACAATTCTGGTTTGTCAATGTCTAGATATTTGATGTATGCTAACTCTAAGGTTATTTTTCTAATATGTGGATCTAACCTACCTTAACTTAACTTAATGCTAACTTAACCTAGTTCCCCATTTTCCGGGGGTGTGGTGTTATAATTGTGTTAGTCGTGTGTGTTGTTTACACTTTTTAAAACTGAAGGAGTTGCTCAACTAAACTACGGCCTTAATTAATCAAGGATAGTCCGTGTTGAATCTAGTGTTAGTTAGTCTAGTGGTAGAATGTCCGTTGGTCGTAGGTATCGATTGCCGACATTTACGTTGCCTCTGAAAGTGTTAGCTATCTCGGGGTTAGGATGGACCGCTGCTTTCTCAAGGAAGCGAAGCTGGGCATTACGCGTGACTTCTTTTATCGTGGGCATTTCAAACTCCTGTGCAACTGATTGTTGCGGACGAACCAGGGAGCTCCTGCTATGATACGGAGGGCTTTATTTTGGACTGTCTGGACCTTGGTCCAACGAGTTTTGGACATCTGGCACCAGGCCTGACAGGCGTACGTAAGTCCGGCCCTGATTATCGATTTGTAAATTAGCAACTTGTTGTTAGTTGATAACTTACTACGATGATTCAGGAGCGGATACAGCTTCCCTAGAAGCTGATTTCCCTTGCACACGACCATAGGCACTTGGTCCTTCCATACGAGCCGTTTGTCGTATAGAAGGCCCAGGTACTTGATGTTGTTGGCCCATCGGAGCCTAGTTCCATTCAGTGAGAGTTGAGGAGGGGGTATGCGGAAGCCTTTTCCAAAGATTATGGCCTGGGTCTTGGCTGGATTGATAAGGGAGGGCAATTTATTAACTTTGAACCTTTATCCAAGACGTCTTGGTTAATGAACCATCGGATGCTCCTTAAAAGTATTGTCCCGATGATACATATATTTTTTATTGTTAATCATTCTAAACTTCTAAGAACGCAGTGCATAATATTGATCTTAATGAAAAACAAATATTCAAAAAGATAAAATTAGCTCACTTTATTTGTATAATATCAAAAGTCAAACCACAACCTATTCTAAAGTGTGAGGTCGTCCAGAAGAAAACACTTAGAGAAATTATTAGGTACAACAATCTTTTTTCCATTTTAAATTGAATTTGCTCATTTTATCAACAGGAATTTTAAGTTATTCTACATGCCACTTAATTTAGAAACTTTTTAAATGGCAATTACCGGTTCTTCCAACAAGGCCTGCATAATAAATTTTCTTCGGTTACAGTTTTATTTAAAACTCAAATTGCTTATCGTAATATTTTTCAGTAAATTCTATTAAAAGACAAATAAATTTCAAGAGTCTAAGTGCAAATCTTGCGCAATTAGTGTTCCGTCTCGCGATTCCTTTAAAAAAATTCTGCTATACATCCAACTTCAATATGACAAGCACTATAATTACTATAAAAGATCCCAGTCATTAATTAAACCATTGTCCATTAATTAATATATCGTGAAAAATACTTGCAAAAGCAATAACATACTTCTTTCATGAAATTATTCTTATAATTTTGAATCATAGCTAAATATAGAAATAGCAATGGTTATAGTTTAGTGGCATATAATGATTACACAGCCCCACAAAAAAAAAGTGGGGTATGCTTTTGATGCGATATATCAGATCCGTAGTATTTTTGCCCGCTGATCACGAATCTGACGTCAGAATATCGCCATCACATCTCAATTTTTTTCTAACTTCAAAAAATAGGTAAAAATTAATAAAAATTAAGAAAAATATACTCCTAAAAAATTGATTCAAGCTTTTTCATGAATCCAAAGATGTATTAATATGTATTCGGACACGCTAAGCTAATATTCATCGGTTGGATTGAGCCATACAGTTCTGTTTTCTTTCTAACCTCAATAAATCAGACAGATATAGTGCTTCTCGAATGCAAAAAACGAATTCAAATTAAAATTCAACCGATCCTTACCAAATTTGGTACACGGGGATTTTTTGGGTCGCTGATCACGAATCTGAGGTTGTATTTGCAAAATTCAAGATGGCAGATGTTTTCGCGCCATTTTGAACGCCGAGAAAATTCATCGGTCGATTTTTATTCTTCTACCTGCATCCAGGGCACCTCCACGTGGTGACGGTGGGCAACGGTGTTACTCCACTAGCCGGCAGAGTCCCTGGATAACGGCTTAGATGCCGTCATGGCGGGTTAGAAGAAAGAGAATTACGATGCAGGGACTCGGAAACCCAGTATCGGCGGTTGGTCAGGGTGGAAAAGCGGGCCCGCAGCCGTCGTCATCCAGCGACCGTAGCTCTTCATGTGTGGGTGACTTGGCTCATGTAGAGTATAATGCTACAAGAAAACGGTCTCACGGTACAAGGACTTTTCATAAGTGCGATAAAAAAACAGTGATTCATTTTGTTATATTTGCTGTCAACACGTATTGAGTAAAATGGGATCACCGATAACGGATAAGATTAAAACCTTATATAAGGATTGTTTTAACATTGAAATACAACACCAGGATACAGATTGGGTTCCCCACATCATTTGCAGTTCTTGCAAAATAATGTTGTACATCAATAAGAAGGCGATTAAATATTCCAGACCAGCAATATGGAATAGACCATACAGTGAAAATGATTGCTACTTTTGTATGAATGTTGTATCTAGGCATAACCGAAAAAAATAAAAGCACTATTACTTATAAAGATGTTTCGACAGTAACAAGACCAACTAAACTAAATCCGCCTCCTGAACCACTTGATGCTGATGTTATGGAAACAAATGATTTCACCTTATCAGTTCATGCCGAAAATATTGAGACTGTCGAAAAGATTCAAATACTGTTCTAGTGACAACCTATCATACTAGTGACACAGATAAAGAATTTCTACCATACAACCGTAAACCAGAACCAATACTCGTATCACAGTCAGAATTTAGTGATCTAGTCAGAGATTTAGGCTTATCCAAAGATGGTTCAGAGCATCTTGCTTCCTTTTTAAAGAAAAGACATTTACTTAAGCCAGAAGCTACGACTTCTTATTATAGAAACAGAGATGAAGAATTTCGAAAATATTTCACAATGGACGAGGAATTGTCACTTTCATATTGTACCGATGTAAAAGGTCTAATGGATGAATTTCAAAATAACTCATACGATCCTGAAGAATGGAGACTGTTCATTGAGTCTTCTAAACGGAGCATTACGGCAGTTTTGCTGCATAATACCAACGTTTACGCTCCCATTCCGATTGCTCATTCCACAGTTATGGAAGAGCAATATGAAAAAATGAAGCAGCTTTTGATAAAAATAAAATATGCTGATCATAATTGGAAAATTTGTAGAGATCTGAAAATTGTAACAATAATGCTTGGCCAACAGTCAGGGTTTACACTTTATCCCTGTTATAAATGTCTGTGGAATAGCAGAGACAGGGAACGTCATTATAAGAAAAAAATTTGGCCAACAAGAGAATCGTTCACTCCTGGTGAAAATAATGTATTGTTTCCACCATTGGTAGATCCAGGAAAAGTTCTTATTCCCCCGCTTCACATTAAGCTTGGACTTATGAAGCAATTCACGAGAGCATTAGATACAAACGGCCCATGTTTCAAATATTTGTATAAAAAATTTCCGAAATTTTCTGAAGCTAAAATTAAGGCAGGCGTATTTGACAGGCCACAAATAAGAAAATTATTTCAAGATTTATTATTTGTTACTAAAATGAATAAAGTTGAAAAAGCTGCTTGGTTTAGTTTTAAAGAAGTCGCAACAAACTTTTTGGGAAATAATAAAAGTCCTAAGTACAAAGAAATAGTCGAGAAAATGGTAAAAAATTTTCAAACATTAGGTTGCTTAATGAATCTAAAATTACATTTCCTGGACTCCCACATCGATGATTTCCCAGATAATCTTGGTGACTACAGTGAGGAGCAAGGGGAACGTTTTCACCAAGATCTGAAAATCATAGAAAATCGGTATCAAGGACGATGGGATGACCATATGCTAGCGGACTATTGCTGGTCGCTAAAAAGAGAAACAAGTCCTCAAAAGCGTTTGGGCAGAAAGCCTTTGAATAGGTCATTCGCGGAAAAAAGAACAAGATACAGCCAAAAAAAGGAAAGTTAGGCGCGGGGTCTAACCTTCGCAATTCTAGGGCTTAAGGGTCTACTATTTGAGAGTATATGGTTTAAAAGTCTGGTTTTGAGTTTATTGGGTCTCATTTTTAAAGTTACAGGGTTATTGAGGTCTATTTTTTGAGGTTACAGGGTGTGGGAGTCTAAGGTTTCAGGGTTTACGGTCTAAGAGTATCAGGTTTGAGGATTCCCCAACTGTATACCAAATTTGGTAGGAATCGGTTGGTTTTCAAAAATTTTGTCCACCATCTTGGACCCGCCATTTTGAATTTTGCAAATCCGACCTCAGATTCATGATCAGCAACCCAAAAAACCCCCGTGTACCAAATTTGGTAAGAATCGGTTGAATTTTAATTTGAATTCGTTTTTGCATTCGAGAAGCACTATATCTGTCTGATTTATTGAGGTTAGAAAGAAAAACAGAACTGTATGGCTTAATCCAACCGATGAATATTAGCTTAGCGTGTCCGAATACATATTAATACATCTTTGGATTCATGAAAAAGCTTGAATCAATTTTTTAGGAGTATATTTTTCTTAATTTTTACTAATTTTTACCTATTTTTTGAGGTTTAGAAAAAAATTGAGATGTGGTGGCGATATTCTGACGTCAGATTCGTGATCAGCGGGCAAAAATACTACGGATCTGATATATCGCATCAAAAGTATACCCCACTTTTTTTTTTGTGGGGCTGTGTTATCAAATCCCCATTTGTTTCGAAAGTTTACTCACATGTAAGAGAAAAATCCTTTTTCCGGCCACTCTTCTATTACCTAATTCAGGAGAAACTGTCGAACTTACTAAAATACTAAAGTATATTCCTTAAAGATGGTACAATGTTCTACTAATATGCTACATACTTTGCAGATATAGAAGACTCCATTAAATATTACAAAAATAGAATATAAAATAAAAGAATGTACAACTAATAAACATAGACGTTAAATTAGTATTTCATTACAAAACACGAATACAAAACTAATCTTTTAATAACATGATCCAACTAAAGCTTCTTACTAGCGAAACAATCTCTTAGGGTGTAGTATGACTCAACAGATAACTAATCCTTAAGTTCTCTTTTGGAAACCTGAAACTACCTTTATTGTCGTAATATTTTTAGGAAGGAAATAATATATCTTTATTGACATACAGTCCCTGGCCAAATTATTAGACGCACTGCAAGATTTCATGTAAAATATTAATTACCGAGTGATATTGTACCGTTTTATTATTTTAAATTGATTTGTTTTTTATTTTTATATTATCCAATCAATTACCTATTTATTTGACATAAATAAAACAGCATTAATTTAGAAAAGCATAAGTTTATTAAGTTTTAAAGAAAAGTGAAATTAATGTTAGTAAAAGTCAATATTTAGTTGAGCCACCTTTAGCCGCTATCAAAGCTTTAATTCTGCCCGGCATGCTATCAATGCAAGATTGTACTGTCTCCTGCATTTGAGGATGATGATTCCACACATGAATAATCTTTTCTAGGAGCTGGGTTTTTGTTGGTAATCACATCTTTAGCCACTTCTCTTTTCATCAGCTCCCACACATTTTCAATGGGGGCTATTACCCGGCCAATCCAACAGAGGAATATTTTTTTTCTGCCAAAAAAGCTTTAACAGACCGAGCAGTGTGGCAGGGAGCTCCATCTTGCATGAAAGTGAATGGTTCCCCATTTGGAAACCATTCTCTGAGCTGCGGAATCAACCGATTTTGTAATACTTCTTTGTACTGATCTTGCCTCATTATTCCTTTGACGACGTACAGACGTCCAGTTCCCTTGCCGCTGATGACTGACCAAATCATCACTTTGGTGGGATGTTTAACCGTCGGGACGACACAATCAGGATGAAACTTTTCTCCATGACGACGACGCACATACTGAGCTTTATTCTGCAAAATTTCGAATGTGCTTTCGTCACTGAAGCAGACCTATCAAAAATAGGAAAAATATATAAACTTCCATGTTTATTTGCTTTATTTAACTGAAAATGATAATAATGTATCAATTATTGATTAAATTGCTGTATCTTACCGATCTCCAGAAGTCCACATCTTTGTCTTGCCATTGTTTGGCCCACTTCAGGCGCTTTGCTTTCATTGCAGCTGTTAACTTGGGCTTCCTGGCGGGGCGACAGGCCTTAAAATCTAATTCTTTCAATTTTCTTCGAACAGTGCGCTCTGAAGCATTTACGCTTGCATCCTGGAGTTGTGATTTTATTACCTTTGTAGTAGCAAATCTGTTTTCTACACAAATTTTCTTCAAACATCTCTCTGACCGTGGAGTGAAAATTGGTTTTCTACCGCATCTTTTCTTTCTTTTCGGGCTTAATTCCTTCCCTGACTCAATTTTCTTTTTTATGCGTCGTACACTAGCTTCAGAAACCTCCAATCTTCGTGATATTTCTCGGTTTGTAAATGTTTTCGCAATCACAAGGGCCTTCACTTCAGCTTTTTTACGTGGTGAAAGATCGCCTTTTCTACCCATAATGAAAATAGTCCAATTACTTTTTTAAAACACTGCATACAAAATAAACTAATATCTGAGTAGTATAAAACTGTTAAACAAACAATCACAGTCCATAAAGCCACAGAAACACGTCCGTACCTGACTCGATTCGGATCGCGACTGATACAGTTTTGTACTTGTTTACGTTCATGTATCACTTTGTCAACACAGTGTTACAATATGTTAAAAAAATAAATACAAATATGTAGTCTACAACAATTCTTTTAAATAAAAATCAATAATATTGTAGTTTAAATATACCATTATTGCATAAAAACTCTTAAGAAACATAAAATTACTAAAAAAAAATACAGTGCGTCTAATAATTTGGCCAGGGACTGTAGCTTCTGGACCGCTTAAGGTATTGCTTTCGAGAAAAGGTAAATTATTTTTTCGGCCAGTGTTATGTGAATGTGTTTATTACTGTTGTATTGACATATATCCTACTTAGAACAACCATTGAACATATTAATGAAGAGTTGCCCCAATATACCATACCATAACACAAATTGGAATATGCTAAACCATAATACAGGGTTAGCAGGGGGCCCAAGCTAACAACAAGCCAGTAATGGCGAAATAAAAATTATGTTGAATATTACTTCAGTCAGAATACGATTTTGAGGGGAAATCGTCGGAGACTGCTATTTTTTTTTCAAAAAAAATACTAGTCTCGACGGAAAAAAAATATTGGGACTCCTGAAAAATTGGTGCAAAACATCCTCAAAAATGGGAGAATTGTCCCGTTTTTGGAATGGATAGCTTATTTTTGCAATTTTATCATAAATGTTGTGTATGATTTTAAATAAAAAAATAAAAATTTAAGGGGCTATGGATGTCATTTGAACCTTCTGATAGGGAGAAATTGGCCGTTTGTCGTTTTTTTTTGGAATTTTTTATTATTAAATAGGTGTATTTCGAAACTGTAAGCTAATTTTCTTTTAGTTAACTCTGAAAATATGTTCCACGAACATTACTTTAATTGATCCAAACATAATTTTAGCCATTTTTTACATATTAGATATATTTTTCACTTCTCAAAATTTTCATAAATTTTACCTATTCACGTTTTTCTTTTGACGAATAATTTAAACAACTTTTTTTCAGTATACTACTACCTTACCTAAAATATCAGAAAATGGTCCTTAGTCCCTAAGCTTTTATTTGAGGTAATTAAGAACTCATTTAAACAATTTAGACTCGAAAAATTGGCCATTTTAGTTCAGGTTTTATAATATTTTAGTAACCAAAGTTATTTTTAATTACTATACACACGATACTGTATTTGAGTCACCGATTTGGATGAAACATCGTGGAGAGTCAGGTTTCACCGATATATTAAGAACCCCGGTTCAAGTTTTATCTCATAGGATTTTTTTTAAAGAAAATTAATTTTATTTGGCTTCATAATGTATTAAAAAAGTAATATTTCTATTACTAGGTGTACAAGTATGAAATGCGGATTTCAGGCAATAGATAGTGCGCCAATAAAGTTTGTGCTATAAAGATTTGACACTGCGCCATTTTGTTGTGTCATCAACAAGTGTCAGACGCGCACAAGTGATAAATTGGAAAAGTGTGTGCATAGTCTTGTGTTCAACATGTCGAAATTTATACCGAACAAAGAGCATTCGCGGACAGCATTAATTTTTTGTTTTCATTGAAGAAAACTGCTGTTGAATCATACCAATTACTTCGAGAAGCTTATGGTGAACATACTCAATCTCAAGATATGTGTGAACGATGGTTTCGGCGTTTCAAAAGTGGTGACTTCGATGTTGCAGACAAGGAACGCGGAAAACCGCCAAAAAAATACGAAGATGTGGAATTGCAAGCATTGTTGGACGAAGATGATTTGCAAACACAAAAACAACTCGCCGAGCAATTGGGCCTTAGTCAACAAGCTGTTTCCAATCGGCTACGAAAGATGGGAAAGATTCAGAAGACCGGTAGATGGGTACCACATGAATTGAACGACAGGCAAATGGAAAAGCGCAAAAACACGTGTGACATTTTGCTCGCTCGGTACAAAAGGAAGTCGTTTTTGCATCGTATAGTTACAGGGGATGAAAAGTGGATTTATTTTGAGAATCCTAAGCGCAAAAAATCATGGGTAGACCCAGGCGCACCATCCACATCGACCGAATCGCTTTGGAAGAAAGACGATGCTCTGTGTTTGGTGGGACCAAAGGGGCGTGGTCTATTATGAGCTATTAAAACCTGGGGGGGAAAACGGTTAATACTAAACGTTACCAACCACAAATGACCGATTTGAACCGTTCGCTGCCTGAAAAAAGGCCAGAATACCGAAAGAGGCAACACAAAGTCATTTTTCTTCATGACAATGCTCCATCACATACGGCAAAACCAGTTCGCGATACGTTGGAAGCACTCAGCTGGGAAGTTCTACCCCATGCGGCTTACTCACCAGACTTGGCTACTTCCAATTACCACTTGTTTGCATCGATGGGTTACGCACTTGCTGAGCAGCGCTTTGGTTCGTACGAAGATGTGAAAAAATGGCTCGATGAATGGTTCGCAACAAAAGGGGAAGATTTTTACTGGCGTGGTATTCACAAATTGCCCGAAAGATGGAAAAAATGTATAACAAGCGATGGAGCATACTTTGAATAAAGCACTTTTTATCATTCTTCCGAATTTAACATGTTTTTTTTAGAAAAAAAAATCCGCATTTCATACTTGTACACCTGGTAAATAAAAAATACATTCCTACAAAATTTAAATATAATTTATTATTTTATTTAACTAGTTAAACTTGTATCATTAAAATTATTATTTTGTGCAGTAACTTTAAAATTTTTATTAATTTAATTGTTATATCTTCATTTTAAAAAATTTACATTTACAGTTAATTTAAGAGTTTTTCTATTTAACAAAAAGAAAAAATGATTTTTTGTGTACAAACCGGACTGTGACAAGAGTATATATCTCTGAAGCTCCTTCCGTTCCGAAATTTTTTTCTAATTAATATCGTTCTATAAAGTACTTATTATTTAAGAT
The DNA here is from genome assembly GCA_019049505.1 of Pachyrhynchus sulphureomaculatus. Taxonomy (NCBI): domain Eukaryota; kingdom Metazoa; phylum Arthropoda; class Insecta; order Coleoptera; family Curculionidae; genus Pachyrhynchus; species Pachyrhynchus sulphureomaculatus. The sequence continues at coordinate 5,702,960 of CM032454.1, forward strand.
ATCTTTTACTTAGTACTTATTTTAGAAGTATCTGTTGCAAGGAAAGTTCTGAGTAAATCATTTACCATTTATTATTAACGTAATGACTCATAAACATCCACATGTGAAGCATTTATTTGCAGCAAAAGACATATTTAAAAATGTTTAGACTACACATAGAGGCTATAATATGCGAGCATCTTGCTTAACCACTTAAGAGATTAATTATTCTTTCTATCCCATCCGTGTCCAAGGTTCTCTCCTTAAATCGACTTCGATATCACGCTGTAACGTTGGATTCGCCGCAACCCCACTGACGAGAATATTGAACTAAATCAGTGTGCTAATTAAATTCCTCCAGTTTGAAATTACTGAAAGTGTATTTATTCGAAATATTTAGCCAATTATTAATAGTATAGATTAAGAAATTTAGCAATATATATTAGACAGATATATGGAAAAAAATCTCTGACTTTTAACTGAGACACATGTTTTCTTAAGTATTTTTTTATGCTGCATCCAAAAAAATCATAAAAAATGACTGTAAAACTGTATAATCATTAAAATTATGTTATAAAAAAATAAACTAAAAAATAAAAATAGTGTTCATGTTTAACAAAAAACACTCATACACCACCCCTAACTACGCTACGTAGCAAAATGCTGTTTAAAATAAATTTGTGCAACCGCTAAATTAAAAAATTGTTTTTAATTTTTATTAATATTGAACACAATACTCACTCACTCGCTCGCTCAGTCAGTCACTCACCCACACACTCACTCATTCACCTACCCCCATACTCACTCACTTCTACATTCAGACGCTCACTCGCTCGCTCACTCACTCACCCACTCACATTCTCCCATATTCACTCAATCAATCTATCAACAAAATTGACTTCTAAAACTGTCAAGGGATTTACATTAGAATGCATTTTACAACGTTTTGTTCCTAAATAGTAAACGGACTTATTTTTTTAATACTAAACATTAGTCCTTATGTTTTGATATCAAATTCGAATTTAAAACTTAAAACATTACTAGAAATGATAGTTTTGTTCGAAAAAAAATCTTGTTTAGCATTTATTAACTTAAAAAAAAAAAGCATACCAAACATATAGCACCCCTGTAAGTGTTAAAAGCTAGTTTTTTGTCGAAACTGGACATAAAACTTTACTTTTTGATGTCAAGTCAGGATCAAAAAACTTCAAAAAACACTGAAACTAATAGGTTGGTTGAATATTTATAAAAATTAAAAACAATTTTTTAATTTAGCGGTTGCACATATTTATTTTAAACAGCATTTTGCTACGTAACGTAATTAA
>CM032454.1:5704363-5776785 GCA_019049505.1 Pachyrhynchus sulphureomaculatus
TCTGAGGAAACATGAGAGCCACAAACAGAACCTTTCAGACATACCATAAGAGCGCAACTTAGCCAACAGTCCATCGTGCCAAACACGGTCGAATGCCTTGGATATGTCAAGAGCAACCGCTCGAGATTCTCCAAAGGGTTCAATTGCGTTGTTCCTAACATGTGTTACATAAGTCAGAAGATCTCCTGTTGATCTATGTTTACGAAAACCATATTGGTGATCGCTAATAATATTGAATCGTTCAAGATATTTTAGAAGATGCTCATTGATAACCTTTTCCATGACTTTCGATATTATTGAAAGCAGTGCAACTGGTCGGTAGTTATTTGGCAAGGTCTTCTTACCTTTTTTAGGTATCGGCTGAACCGTGGCACATTTCCAGCAGGACGGAAATATTCCCTTTCTGTAGAATAGGTTAAAAGTCTACAGAAAACTGGTGTTAGTTCCCTTGCACAGTTTTTGAGAACTATGGCAGGTATTCCGTCAGCGCCAGAAGCCTTCTTGGTGTCTAGCTTCATTAAAATACGCTTTATGATGCGCTGTCTGAAGACAACATCGGGCATCCTCGACTGCAATATGGGAATAGTAGGTGGTGTTTTTCCTTGGAAATCGACAGTAGAATGTGAAGCAAAGAGTTCAGCCAACAAGTTCGCTCTCTCAACAGGTGTGGTTGCAATGGAATTATCTGGCCGTGTGAGTGGTGGTATGGTGGATTTGGTAAAGTTTTGACTAACTGCCTTAGCGACTGCCCAAAAGGACCTGGAATTGTTGGGACAAGCGAGAAGTTAGGGTTAGCAGGGGGCCCAAGCTAACAAAAAGCCAGTAACGGCGAAATAAAAATTCAGTCAGAATACGATTTTGAGAGGAAATCGTCGGAGACTGCTATTTTTTTTTCAAAAAAATACTAGTCTCGACGGAAAAAAAATTGGGGCTCCTGAAAAAATTGGTGCAACATCCTCAAAAATGGAGAATTGTCCCGTTTTTGGATTGGATAGCGTATTTTTCCAATTTTATCATAAATGTTGTGTATAATTTTAAATAAAAAAATAAAAATTTAAGGGGCTGTGGATGTCATTTGAACCTTCTGTTAGGGAGAAATTGGCCGTTTGTCGTTTTTTTTTTTTTTTTTTGGAATTTTTTATTATTAAATAGGTATATTTGGAAACTGTAAGCTAATTTTCTTTTAGTTAACTCTGAAAATATGTTCCACGAACATTACTTTAATTGATCCAAACATAATTTTAGCCATTTTTTACATATTAGATATATTTTTCACTTCTCAAAATTTTCATAAATTTTACCTATTCACGTTTTTCTTTTGACGAATAATTTAAACAACTTTTTTTCAGTATACTACTACCTTACCTAAAATATCAGAAAATGGTCCTTAATCCCTAAGCTTTCATTTAAACAATTTAGGGCCGAAAAATTGGCCATTTTAGTCTCAAATAAAATTTTAATTTACGATTTCTTTTTAAAGAGTGGACTCTCCAAACTCTTTCCTCAATAAATCCTTTTTACAAATCGTCGCCACAAAATACTCCAAACATACGCTCTTTTATACGGATGGGTCCAAATCAGACAAGGGAGTCGGTTCTGCCTTCACATCGCCCTCCACCTCCAGAAAATTCAAACTTCCTCATTATGTCTCCATATTTACAGCTGAACCCCTAGCTATCAAAGAGGCAACTAGATTCTCTCTAACCACAAGCTCCAAACTCATCCTAATTATCTCCGATTCTCTCAGTGCCTTACCATCCATCAAGACCAGAAATCTATCCTACAACTACATCCGACAAATCCTAGATCTCCTCTACTCCGCAAAACTGAAACAACGTTCCATCTCCTATTTCTGGCTTCCCAGCCACATAGGCAACCAGGGAAATGACAGAGCGGATAGACTAGCTAAACAAGCTATAGATAACGGTATTTCCATCACGGCTGAGAATTTCTACTCAGACTTTAACTCTTACCTTAAATCTATCCATAATTCCTTATTTCAATTACAATGGGATCTAGAAAATCCAAACAACAAATTGTGGCCACTCAAATCCTCGGTATTCCCCCCCCCTACATAATAACAACCTCAATAAAAAGAGAACGTGATTCTGCGAAGACTGGCTGCTGGACACACTTTCTCAACTCATCGCCATCTCTTGGAAGGAGCACAAGACCCTAAATGTCAAAGTTGCGGATCCAACCTTACAGTCTCGCATATACTCACAGCAAATCACCTTAAAGACATCCGACTAAAGTACAACCTACCCTTTACCATAAGTAACATAATCACCATCTTTGCCGCAAATAAAAATAACATATGTGACTATCTCCGAGAAATTCATTTTAAAGTCTAAACCAATTTAACAATCATCTTATGGGCGCTAAATAACCTCGTAGTTGATGCGCCCCGGCTCCAAAACATCATCATCATGATCTTAAAAAATTACTTTTTCTTGAGTTTTATAATATTTTAGTAACCAAAGTTATTTTTAATTACTATACATAGGTTACTGTATTTGAGTCACCGATTTGGATGAAACTTGGTGGAAAGTCAGGTTTCACCGATATATTAAGAACCCCGTTTCATGTTTTATTATTATTTTTAAAGAAAATTAATTTTATTTGGCTTCATAATGTATTAAAAAAGTAATATTTCTATTAAATAAAAAATACATTCCTACAAAAATTTAAATATAATTTATTCTTTTATTTTCCTAGGTAAACTTGTATCATTAAAATTATTATTTTGTGCAGTAACTTTATAATTTTTATTAATTTAATTGTTATATCATGATATAAAATTTACATTTACAGTTAATTTAAGAGTTTCTCTACTTAACAAAAGAAAAAAATGAATTTTTGTGTACAAATCGGACTGTGACAAGAGTATATATCTCTGAAGCTCCTTCCGTTCCGAATTTTTTTTCTAATTAATATCGTTCTATAAAGTATTTATTATTTAAAATATCGACTTATAGTGTTTGGATTAAGATATCTTTTAGTGTGAGTAATATTAAGATATCTTTTACTTAGTACTTTTTTTAGAAGTATCTGTTGCAAGGAAAGTTCTGAGTAAATCATTTACCATTTATTATTAACGTAATGACTCATAAACATCCACATGTGAAGCATTTATTTGCAGCAAAAGACATATTTAAAAATGTTTAGACTACACATAGAGGCTATAATATGCGAGCATCTTGCTTAACCACTTAAGAGATTAATTATTCTTTCTATCCCATCCATGTCCAAGGTTCTCTCCTTAAATCGACTTCGATATCACGCTGTAACGTTGGATTCGCCGCAACCCCACTGACGAGAATATTGAACTAAATCAGTGTGCTAATTAAATTCCTCCAGTTTGAAATTACTGAAAGTGTATTTATTCGAAATATTTAGCCAATTATTAATAGTATAGATTAAGAAATTTAGCAATATATATTAGACAGATATATGGAAAAAAATCTCTGACTTTTAACTGAGACACATGTTTTCTTAAGTATTTTTTTATGCTGCATCCAAAAAAATCATAAAAAATGACTGTAAAACTGTATGATCATTAAAATTATGTTATAAAAAATAAACTAAAAAATAAAAATAGTGTTCATGTTTAACAAAAAACACTCATACACCACCCCTAACTACGCTACGTAGCAAAATGCTGTTTAAAATAAATTTGTGCAACCGCTAAATTAAAAAATTGTTTTTAATTTTTATTAATATTGAACACAATACTCACTCACTCGCTCGCTCGGTCAGTCACTCACCCACACACTCACTCATTCACCTACCCCCATACTCACTCACTTCTACATTCAGACGCTCACTCGCTCGCTCACTCACTCACCCACTCACATTCTCCCATATTCACTCAATCAATCTATCAACAAAAATTGACTTCTAAAACTGTCAAGGGATTTACATTAGAATGCATTTTACAACGTTTTGTTCCTAAATAGTAAACGGACTTATTTTTTTAATACTAAACATTAGTCCTTATGTTTTGATATCAAATTCGAATTTAAAACTTAAAACATTACTAGAAATGATAGTTTTGTTCGAAAAAAAATCTTGTTTAGCATTTATTAACTTAAAAAAGCATACCAATCTTATAGCACCCTTGTAAGTGTTAAAAGCTAGTTTTTTGTTGAAACTGAACATAAAACTTTACTTTTTGATGTCAAGTCAGGATCAAAAACTTCAAAAACACTGGAACTAATAGGTTGGTTCAATATTTATAAAAATTAAAAACAATTTTTTAATTTAGCGGTTGCACATATTTATTTTAAACAGCATTTTGCTACGTAACGTAATTAAAGGTGGTGTATGCATGTTTTATGTTAAACCTGGGTTCGCCACTATACTCCAGAGTCAAAACAACAATCCACACAGTGGAAAAAATCTGGTGAACCGACCCCAAAGAAAGCGAAGGCAATTCTGTCCGCTGGAAAAGTGATGGCGTCAGTTTTTTGGGATGCTAAAGGTATTATTATGGTGGACTACCTTCTGAATGGCGAAACAATAAACTCGACTTACTATTGCACCCTTTTGCGTTGTTTACGTCAAGAAATTAAAGAGAAACGCCCAGGATTACTGAGAAAGAATCTTTTGTTCCATCAGAACAACGCTCGCGTTCACACGACTGTTGAGTCTATGGCTCAAATTCGTGATTGTGGTTTCGAATTGCTACTCCACCTGGCTTGCTTTCCTGATTTATCACCTTCGGACATTTATCTGTTTCCAAACCTAAAAAAAACACCTCAGCGGCCAGAAATTTTCATCCAATAAAGAAGTTGAAGCTGCAGTTAACCAGTTTCCTAAAGACCTTGAGGAATCTTTTTTTCAAACAGGTGTGGAAGCTTTCGAAAGCAGGTGGAAGAAGTGGATAGAACTAGGTGAAGATTAAGTCGAAAAATAAAAATATTTTTGTACGTATTTTATTTTGTTTTCTTGAGTAGGTCGCGAACTTTTCAATCCATCCTCGTATTTTAAAAGCAGTTCGTATTTTTATTTCATTCGATCTAAAAAAAACACTAAATACAAAACCTAAAAATAAAAAAAAATAAAATTAGATCCAGTTTCTTTTTATTGCTTCATTACTAATCCACTTAAATTTCTTAATATGTCTATCATTAACTGTAATTTTATAGTTTGAGAAATCAACAGATTCAGAGTCTTTTGTCTTATTTTGAGAATAAATTATAGCAATATGCCCCAACGCATGCGCTAATTCATTTATTTTAACTTCCGTCTCAAATTCATTCAAGAAGTCTGCAAAACTAAAGTTTCCCAATGGAACATTGAGCTCTTGCAAGTTTCTAATAAACTCATTGAAATAAAATTTTATCAAATTATCAAAATTATCTGCAATAACTTCTTGATCTACAGATGTTAACAAAAAGAAGGCCAAATCTGCCGTGGGGCTTGCAAAACCTGGACACTGAAAGTCTAAAATAATTATTTTTGGGTGTTCCGGTTCATTAGTAACCATAATATTATTACTCCAAAAGTCGATATGGACTGCTGTTGCCCAAGGTTCCCTAATTTCCCGTTTTCGAAAAATTCTTGATTCTTTTACACGTTTCCTCATTCTATCAACTAGTGACTGATATTCAGGAATATTTTGATATACTTCAAATATAGTATTTGTAAATGGGACATCCATATCTTCTGATGTACTCCACGCCTGTAAATATGGCCTAATTTTTGAATCAAATAAGTCTGGTCTGTGATGTCTAATAGCCAGTGGAATGACATGAAACGTAGCTAATTTGGAAAGAATGATGTGAGTTGTTGGCAGATCAAAACCAATGTATCGATCAACATTTTTATAACCTAAAATAATAAAAAAAAATATTTTGATTCATTATTTGTAAAATGACGAGTTTCGTACATATAATAATAAAATGGTCCGATATATGTACACCCTCGAATAACAAGAAGTCGGACAAATCAAATTCTGGTCAAGGTACACAATCGTGAACCAATTTTATTAAAATGACTCACCGAATCATAAACATATTTGTTAGTAGTACACTAATATCATTACATATATATATATATATATATATATATATATATATATATATATATATATATATATATATATATATATATATATATGTATATATATATATATATATATATATATATATATATATATATATATATATATATATATATATATATATATATTGTGACGTCTTTTTATGACATGCTAAACTGTCCTCAGTTTGAGGCATCTTTTTCCGTACCCTGTGAGAAGTTGTTTGTCCCACGCTTGAGCGCAATTTTATAAGGTGTGCTAATTTTGCTTTATTTTTCGCCCCATGTAGACTGCGTCATTTTGTAACATTTTTAAATACTGGACGCCCCAAGCTTGAGCACAATTTTCTTGCAGCCCCGCTTTAATTTCTGATAATGAATTGAGTGAAACCTGATTTTAAAAGAACTAAAGAAATTAAAGAAATACTAGCTCAGTTTTCCTTGGTGGAGAGATATGGGTAAGAGATAATTTTTGTACGTCTTTTTGGAATTTAATTCTATTTTTAAAGAAACCTCAGTTGTACGACTTTTTTTTGGGCACCACTCATTTTAAAATAGAAAGGATTTAACTTCAGCTAAGAAAAATGAGAAAAAACTGAAGTGTTTTATGGATATTACTAAAAAGAATTAGTCTAGTACAACTGATCCTGAAAAGAGAAATAAATATTCAGTGAGACACTAGCTTTAATCAACAAAAAAAGAATTTATTCATATTTTTAAAATGAAAATAAAAAAAGTTCTAACCTTTACAGTTATACCAAAAAATTCTAGCCTAAATAGTAGCTGTTACATTTAAACTTTAAACTTTTACAACCCCGAAGGCGAGACATCGTGTTTTACACTTCACTTTTTTGTCTGTTATTCATTGCTGTTAATGCACTGCTCTTAAATAAGTCTATTGGAGGGAGTTTTTGTTGACTTACTGTTTTTCAGTCCTGCTGTGATGGACTTCACCCGATTTCACACTTTTCTTAACACTTAGAAAGCTCACTACAGCTTTTATGGTCGAAACTGGTACTTTTACTTAGCGGCTTCTGAAGAAAATTAGCCTACTTCGGCTAGATGGAAAATAGCCTCTCGGCTAGACGGTACTGCCTGGTCTGCGGCTCGATCGAAAAAAGCCCCGCTGGTAGTTTCTCAGGCCCTTAAATAATCGTGCGATTTTTGCCGGTAATATCCGGACGCTCCAATCAAAACTCCGGGTCAAACATTTCGCCAATCGCGGCCTGGCGGTAGGTTCGATCAGCAACCCGCACCACAGAGTATATACTGAATGTCCCGAAACTTTTGTTTAATATACCGGTCGATATTTTAAAAATAAAAATAAATACAATTTGAAGTGAAAAATCAGTAACATTGCATGGTCTTAAAATCCAGGAAAAAATGAATGTTACATTTACCCCCTTCCAAAAAGAAATAGACTACACTAGTCTATTAAACTAAGGCTACTGATGAAAATGTACAAAGTGGTACACTATCACTTAATACTAAGGTCAGAACTTAAAACAAAATTACAAACTTCGGTCCTTACTACTAGACTTAATTCTATTAAGCACTAATATTAAGTACAATGAAAATCAAATGAAAATTTATGCATGTACACAAGAATCTTATAACTAGACTTAACTTAATTAAGCACTAAGGTTAAGTACATCAAAAAGCAAATAAAAATCCTTGCATGAACATAAGAAATACCTGTTCAAAGTAACAATCGCGGTCTTCTTATATAAAAGAATCAGCTCTGTTATTGTTACCAAAACAAAAAAATAACTGTCTAGACTTGTCTAAATCAAAAAAAAAGTGAACTGAAATAAAATATGAACACCCCCCTTAAAATCTTTTAAGGATTGTCTGAAAATTTTTTTATTTCAGCAAAAGAAATTTATAAAAATTCTTAAATAAAGAAAAAAAAAATAAAAAAAATGATTCTAGTGCAAACACTTACACTAAAAAGAAAAAGTCTTGTCAGACCATTTAGCACTAGGCCAAAAAAAAAATATCTGGATAAATATCCAGGCAAACGCTCGGGAAAAATCGCTATCCATGCTCTAGCTCATCGCTAAGAGAACATTCTAAATCTAGTATCACTACTAGTCGCACTCCGAAAATAATCGCACTCTATAACGCAATGTCGACGTCCTAAGACATCTAGACATGCTAAAATCGCTAGGAAAACGCTCTGGTTGATCGCCAGAAAACACGTCAGCTCATCGCCAACAAAACACTCTGGTATCGCCAGAAAAAACTCGGCTCCTCGCCAAGAAAACACTCTGATATCGCCAGAAAAAACTCGGCTCCTCGCCAAGAAAACACTCTGTAAATAGTCCTCGACTACACAAAGTCCGCGTTCTAAAAAGAACAATCTCGCCATTAATATAGTGAGCAGCTATAAAAGCTAACAATATCACTATAGGCACAGTGAATAGCTTTAAAAGCTAAAATTCACTCTAAACACAGTGAATAGCTATAAAAGCTAAAATTCACCAAACTGAATGATCCTGCTTCAAAAAGCAATGTTCACTAAGAACAGAATGATTAGTCCGCGCGCAACTAACATTCAAGGAAACATTCCCAACATAACTATATGAGACAGCAAGTCTCGAAATAGGACCTCCCTAAAGTCATAATCCTATATATGGGAGTCCATAAGCAAAACGACTCAAAATCTCGCATTTTGAGCACATGCCCTCAGGCAACCAACATACACCGAAATATATACAGAAATATGTACAGTAATATATACAGCAATATATACAGGAGTTCAAATCCCTAACTCTTGGTTATGATAACTCCATACTGAGCTTGGTGAAAGCTCTTAGCAAAAGCTAAACAAATCTTCGGCACATCGCACCAAAGTGACAAATCTGCCTAGAAACATGAGCCAGAAAAAAACGCCCTCCATCATTCTTCAGGGTGGCTACTCTGAGATATAAAACTTAACCAGCATTGCGCCTCTTCAAGTTGCATGAAGAACCCTCGTGTACTGGTCTCGCCCTAGAACAACAACGAAAAACATTCAATCCATCCCACATAACAGGAGACAAACACCTCACCACGATATACTGAATGGTGGAGACAATTAAATACAGAATTGGTGACCCTGGTGTCCACCAACAAAAGGGAGTAGATTATAGCATCCACTAAACTGAAACGGTGTCTACCACACCACCATAAGTCAAAAAAAATTAATCAATAGGGTGTTCCGAAATACACTACTGCCAACAGCCTGTCACCACTAATAGGCTAATTGGAGCTGAGGTCGACTACAGTAGTTAGGCTCTCCTTTGGTTCAAATAGAAACAACCATTGGGTAACAAAACCTTTAAAGGTCCCAAAGGTCAAACGTTCACCCCCCATAGACTACCCTTCCAATCAGTCTGTTCCTCAGGAAGACTAACTCCCTGCCAAACGTCGTAACGGCATCTGTTAGCACCCGGTGCATCACAGCCTGTAAAAACAGATAACTCATGGGATACAACCTAAAAGGTTTACAAGGTTGACTTAACCAAGCTTCTAACGAAATTTTAAAAAACGAAAATGAGCTTAAAAAGGCTACATGAAACAAAAATTGCTCAATTTTCCGGTGGCAACGCAACAAAACTTTTGAAGACGACAAGAGCTTTCCCAGCTTAATCAGAAACAAGAAGAAAACATCGTTGACAGCTAAAATATTCGATCATGGTGTTAATCGTCTCCCTAAACAATAGCCTCTAGAAGAAACTGCTACAGGTATCAGGCATAACCGTTTTCTGTCAGCCCAAACTTCTAGATTACCTCTTGGAAATCTAAAAATTCGGTTAGGAATCTTCCTTCACTGCGCTTAGCCTCTCTTGACAAGGTTCTCATCTCGGTATCAGATTTTGATCATTTCTTTGTGAAACGACTGTCTTACTCTGCTCTCATCTCCTGTAAATGATCAGCCTTTAGTTCTCCTGCAGAACTTCAATTTTCTATCTATCTGATAGTAAACCGAAAAAACTCATCAGACGCCTATGAGCCTAAGCAAAAAAAATTTTAAAAAAATTTGTGACTCAAAGGTAACGTTTAAACGGCTCTGAAAAAAATAGAAAATACCCTTAGTTTGTCAATTCAGAAGAAGATCTAAACCAAAATAATCCAAGTCTTAGACTTACTGGATAAACCAAAATCAATTTACTCTTAATTGCACCCAAAATATACCACTAAGGTAATAAAAATACACCCTCTCGGGTAGCAAACTTTGAAATTGCTCTTATTACATTTTGACTCTACATCATACAACACGAGCTTCATCCTGCGCTTGTCCTAACTCAAGATCACCTTGGATTGCCTCTAATCAAAATTTCGCTTCCAAGTGTCAAGAACTGGATATTATTTGGGGTCATAAGCAAATCAAATCCCGCGACCACCGACATACCAGTCTTATGATATATCCTGAGTGTGACTCTTTCGCAAGCTCGCAACAGCTGAGTCGATGCTAATCATCAACTACAATCAACCTAAGTTTGGGATATGGCCAATACCCAAAACCTTAGCTTTAAACAATAAAAGTAAGCTATCCCCAGCTCAACTTTTATAACAGTCAAAAAAGACGAGGTCGTCACCTCTACAGAGCAACATCAAAAAAAATAAACTAAAGCAATTAAGATAGTGTAAATATAAATTATTCTTCTTCTGACAAACTTTCATTAAGGTTAGGTTCATTGAATGGTTTTAAGTCTTTAATATGCCATCGTCCTACTTTAGTCCCATCTAAATTAACTAAACCATAAACTAAATCCGAAATCTTTTCTCTAATCACGCAATGCACATACTTAGGTACCAACTTAGATGTGAATTTATCTGCTGCACTGGAAAGAATTTTATTTTTTTCGCCAAACGTGATCACCTATATTAAAGGCAAAATCCCTTTTCCTAAGGTTGTAAGACTTACTGTTCCGTTCATAAGCCTTATGTATCCTACTACGCACGTCGGTGAAAATATCTTTTAAACCCTTTTAATTTTCGGCGTACTCGGAATTATTTCGCTGTCAACATTGACATCCAAATCTAAATTTTTATAATACGATCCAGATAGAGGTATCTGTCTGCCGTAAACTAAGAAAGACGGTGTAAACCCGGTTACTTCGTGTTTGAATCTTTGAAATTCCTTTATCCCGAATTATCACGTGAATCAACGAATATAATTTTGAACGAAATTATATTGTAGAGGGCACACGGGATTGAAACGTATGTTAAAACTATATGTCTCACTTAAGCTCTTAAAACACTCAGAAGTAAACTGAGTACCGTTATCGCATATCGAAAGCGATGAAACTCCGTGGATTAGAAAAATACCGTTTTCTAAAATTTTCAAAAAGCATTCGGCTTTAGAGCTTTTCAAAGGAAATAACACGGTATACTTTGTTAACCAGCAAGAAATTACGAAAAGTCATCTATTTCCTTGTTTTGAACGTGGAAATGGACCTACTAGATCAGCTGCTATGACTTTAAAAGGGTAATTAACCGTTTTCTCTTTTCCCATCAGTCCCATAGGTAGTGTATTTGGAGATTTCTGCGCTCCACATACTTCACAAGTCCTCACAAACTTTAAGATAACAAAACGCATTTTTGGCCAAATTAAATTAAGTGTATGTTGTCTCAGCCTAATCGCCCAACGCGCTAGTTTGCCACTAGGGTTTTTAATAGAATTAAGCCACAATAAACTATAATGATCTGTTATGACCGTGAAAGGAACACCTTCTATGTAAGGTCGAAACTTTTCGATGTTAAAGAGTACTGCCAAACATTCTTTTTCAACAACCGAATAGTTACGTTCAGCCTTTGATAAAGTTCTACTGGCATACGCTATCACTCTTTCCTCACCATTGATTTTCTGTGTTAGGACGCCCCCTAAACCGGTATTAGAAGCATCACTAGAAATATAAAACTGTTGGGAAAAATTTGGTTGGGATAAAATGGGAGCTGAAACCAATAGCTCTTTAATCTTTATAAAAGATTCTTCGGCTGCCTTTGTCCAATCTATCGATTGTCCTTTTTTTCGTCCTTTCAAAAGATCATTACTAGGCGACAACAAGGTAGCAAAATTCTCGATAAAACGTCTGTACCATGAACACATTCCTACGAAGCGCTTAACTTCCGTAGTATTAGTAGGTCTCGCATAATTAACCATGCTTGCTACTTTATCCGGATCGGTACGCAAGGAATTTGAGCCTACAATATAGCCTAAAAACTTTAGAGAAGTTTTGAAAAAATCACATTTGCTCAAATTTATCGTCAGTCCGGCCTCTTTCAATTTATCTTTTACTTCTTTAAGTAAGCGAACATGCGATTTGAAGTCTTCCGATGTTACTAAAATATCATTGAGATAGGTAAAAATATGTGACTCATATTTCGGACCAAATATAGCGTCCACTAAACGTTGCTGAGTTTGAGCAGCGTTCTTTAGACCAAACGGCATAGTGACGAACTGAAATAGACCTCGGCCTACTACTGCAAAAGCGGTCTTTTCCTTAGAGGATTTGTCCAAAGGAATTTGCCAGAAAGCCTTTCTAAGGTCTATCAAGGATACATACTTAGCATTCCTGAGTGATGTCAAAATTCTGTCGATGTTCGGTAAGGGATAGTTATCAAATTTGCTGACCTCGTTGAGCTTTCTTCCGTCATAGCTTAGACGATGTCACTCCGAGTGTCAACATTTCGTCTAACCCCTTACAAAATTCTGTCGATGTTCGGTAATGGATAGTTATCAAATTTGCTGACCTCGTTGAGCTTTCTTCCGTCATAGCTGAGACGATGTCACTCCGAGTTTCAACATTTCGTCTAACCCCTTATTTAATACCTTTGACATATACGGAGACATGGCGAAGGGCCTTGTCTTTACCGGACTGGCTTCAGCCGTATCTATAGACATGGTGATTTTATTCGTTCGGCCTAACCTATCTTTACTACTTATTTCATTGAAAGAGCTTATTACTTTTTCTGCTTTTACGCGTTCCGTCCGCGAGAGATCATCTAGGATACATAGACGCGAGAAAAGGTTTTCTAAAGAATTTTCTGAATAACTATCTTTAAAACTTGTATGAGAAGTGACTTCTAGGGACTGTGGATACCACGAATTATCTTTAAAATTTTACTAAAATTCCGAATTTTTGTGCAAAATCACATCCTAAAACCAAAGTATGTGATAGAGAAGGTACTACTAAAGCAGAGATTACTAAACAATGACCATTGCAGGCTAGCGGCAACTCAACCGTACCTAAAACTTTTAGACGGCTGCCATCTGCAGTGGTAACACTTCTATTTTTGACGTGGCATATTTTTTATACTTAAACGACTTAAAATTCTTATACCATTCTGACCTAAAACGGAGGCATTTGCACCAGAGTCAAGTAAAGCCGAGAAATGGGCACCTAATAATCTTTATATGCGGTCCATTACCTAAATATTTATGCACGAATAAAGGAGACATGTGACCATTTGGAGAAGCAGGAGTTCTAACTTAAGAAGGAGAATTTTTATTAGACTTTTAAAAAAAATCAGAAACTTTTTGTAACTATTTAGTCCTACCTGATCTATTGGAATATTTCTTTACTTAAGATCCTCGTTAGAATCTTTCTTTTATCCGCGACCGGACGTTCTGAGAAAGTACGACGGATTTTCAGTTCATATTCTAACTCATTTTCGGTAAGTGATTGACTTTAAAATTTAAAGCTTCCATGATAAATGAATAAAATTTAAAAGAATTGTTTAAAAAGTCGTTAAAATATTTCTCCTGTGCTCCCAATAGTCTAAATAAAAAATACGTAAAGGCACTTAAAATATGTAAACTTCTTTACCAAACATAAAAAAAATCTTCGACAATTTCAAAAAAAATTTCTAAGTATCGCCTTGTATTAACATTCCTTTACTAAGATATCTTAAGAATTTTCAACAAAAAATCTCTAAATATCGTTTCGTCTATCAGCAAAGTATTTTTAATATTCATGCAAAACATCGGTGAGAAAAAAACAGTTTTTTGTTCGGTTAACCGCAAAATCTAACACTGCAAAAAATTAAAGTAAACCAGCACATCTGCTAAGTCTGAACTATAAAGGTAGCTTTTAAGAAAAAAGTAGGAATCTCTTATCTTAGAGTCAACAACTAAATTCAAATATCTATATCAGATAAATTGAAATAAAAAAATTCTACAAATTTCCTGCTTTTGTCTTACTGCTATAGTGTAGTTTCGTTTAATAAATATTATGAAATAAAAATATCTGCAAAGTTAGAGCTTTTATTTTGTTCGAAAGCTAGTACACTGAACCCTTTTTTTTAAAAAATAAAATTCCAAAAGCCCCGCGTTGACAGCGCTATTTTTATGCGACGTCTTTTTATGACATGCTAAACTGTCCTCAGTTTGAGGCATCTTTTTCCGTACCCTGTGAGAAGTTGTTTGTCCCACGCTTGAGCGCAATTTTATAAGGTGTGCTAATTTTGCTTTATTTTTCGCCCCATGTAGACTGCGTCATTTTGTAACATTTTTAAATACTGGACGCCCCAAGCTTGAGCACAATTTTCTTGCAGCCCCGCTTTAATTTCTGATAATGAATTGAGTGAAACCTGATTTTAAAAGAACTAAAGAAATTAAAGAAATACTAGCTCAGTTTTCCTTGGTGGAGAGATATGGGTAAGAGATAATTTTTGTACGTCTTTTTGGAATTTAATTCTATTTTTAAAGAAACCTCAGTTGTACGACTTTTTTTTGGGCACCACTCATTTTAAAATAGAAAGGATTTAACTTCAGCTAAGAAAAATGAGAAAAAAACTGAAGTGTTTTATGGATATTACTAAAAAGAATTAGTCTAGTACAACTGATCCTGAAAAGAGAAATAAATATTCAGTGAGACACTAGCTTTAATCAACAAAAAAAGAATTTATTCATATTTTTAAAATGAAAATAAAAAGTTCTAACCTTTACAGTTATACCAAAAAATTCTAGCCTAAATAGTAGCTGTTACATTTAAACTTTAAACTTTTACAACCCCCGAAGGCGAGACATCGTGTTTTACACTTCACTTTTTTGTCTGTTATTCATTGCTGTTAATGCACTGCTCTTAAATAAGTCTATTGGAGGGAGTTTTGTTGACTTACTGTTTTTCAGTCCTGCTGTGATGGACTTCACCCGATTTCACACTTTTCTTAACACTTAGAAAGCTCACTACAGCTTTTATGGTCGAAACTGGTACTTTTACTTAGCGGCTTCTGAAGAAAATTAGCCTACTTCGGCTAGATGGAAAATAGCCTCTCGGCTAGACGGTACTGCCTGGTCTGCGGCTCGATCGAAAAAAGCCCCGCTGGTAGTTTCTCAGGCCCTTAAATAATCGTGCGATTTTTGCCGGTAATATCCGGACGCTCCAATCAAAACTCCGGGTCAAACATTTCGCCAATCGCGGCCTGGCGGTAGGTTCGATCAGCAACCCGCACCACAGAGTATATACTGAATGTCCCGAAACTTTTGTTTAATATACCGGTCGATATTTTAAAATAAAAATAAATACAATTTGAAGTGAAAAATCAGTAACATTGCATGGTCTTAAAATCCAGGAAAAAATGAATGTTACAATATATATATATATATATATATATATATATATATATATATATATATATATATATATATATATGTATATATATAGGGTGTCCTAGTGAATTCTTATTTTTGTAAATATTTTTAGACAATTTTAAAGTTTAACGTATAATGTGAAAGGGTTTTTTAGAAAACTAGTTTCAATGTAAAAAAATTTTTTAGTAAAGAATAACTTTTTTGGGGATTTTTGATAAAGCACAACGAAACGTGCGAAACGTTGTTGTAACCAATTGTTTTGTTTTAAATGCCAACCAAAACTCAAAAAAAAATTACCTGTTGTATAGAAATGGCTAAAGATAAAAAAAAGAGAAAATTATATATATATATATATATATATATATATATATATATATATATATATATATATATATATATATATAATATATATATATATATATATATATATATATATATATATATATATATATATATATATATATTTATATATATATATATATATATATATATATATATATATATATATATATATATATATATATATATATATATATTATATATATATATATATATATATATATATATATATATATATATATATATATATATATATAGACCCTCGATCCAATCCAAAATCAATCCCTCCGACTCTCTACGGGTGCTTTTCGCACTACCCCCATCCCTACTTTACAATGCCTTACATCTACCCCTCCCTTACATCTTGTGAGACAGCTGTCTCTCCTAAAATTTTATTCATCCTCCATATATAAACCTCTTTCCAAAACCACATTGAACCTATCAAACATACACAAACCCAACCAACTACTTCCACAAAACTCGATTCCTCAGAGAATCTCGGCCTTACTGTCACTCCACAATCTCTCCCCCCCCCTAAATATGACTACCCTTTGCAAACCACCTTTCCCCCATGGCTCTCTCCTATTCCAGATATTGATCTTTCCATGCGACAATATAACAAAGTGGACTCTCCAAACTCTTTCCTCAATAAATCCTTTTTACAAATCGTCGCCACAAAATACCCCAAACATACGCTCTTTTATACGGATGGGTCCAAATCAGAAATGGGAGTCGGTTCCGCCTTCACATCGCCCTCCACCTCCAGAAAGTTCAAACTTCCTCATTATGTCTCCATATTTACAGCTGAACTCCTAGCTATCAAAGAGGCAACCAGATTCTCTCTAACCACAAGCTCCAAACTCATCCTAATTATCTCCGATTCTCTCAGTGCCTTATCATCCATCAAGACCAGAAATCTATCCTACAACTACATCCGACAAATCCTAGATCTCCTCTACTCCGCAAAACTGAAACAACGTTCCATCTCCTATTTCTGGCTTCCCAGCCACATAGGCAACCAGGGAAATGACAGAGCGGATAGACTAGCTAAACAAGCTATAGATAACGATATTTCCATCACGGCCGAGAATTTCTACTCAGACTTTAACTCTTACCTTAAATCTATCCATAATTCCTTATTTCAATTACAATGGGATCTAGAAAATCCAAACAACAAATTGTGGCCACTCAAATCCTCCGTATTCCCCCCCCCCCTACATAATAACAACCTTAATAGAAAAGAGAACGTGATTCTGCGAAGACTGGCTGCTGGACACACTTTCTCAACTCATCGCCATCTCTTGGAAGGAGCACAAGACCCTAAATGTCAAAGTTGCGGATCCAACCTTACAGTCTCGCATATATTCACAGCAAATCACCTTAAAGACATCCGACTAAAGTACAACCTACCCTCTACCATAAGTAACATAATCACCATCTTTGCCGCAAATAAAAATAACATATGTGACTATCTCCGAGAAATTCATTTTAAAGTCTAAACCAATTTAATCAATCACCTTATGGGCGCTAAATAACCTCGTAGTTGATGCGCCCCGGCTCCAAAACATCATCATCATCATATATATATGTATATATATATAAATATATATATATATATATATATATATACATATATATATATATATATATATATATATATATATATATATATATATATATATATATATATATACCTTTATCGTCACTGCTTATTCGTTATGTTTATATTATTATATAGCTCGAGGGGCCTTATAGGCCCATGGCTTGGTTGCATACTTGTCTCCACTTCTTTTTGTCTCCTGTTTTAGCTTTTCCCAGAGTGGGATTCCCGTCAACTCCAGATCTTGCTTTACTGCCTAAATCCATATAGATCGAGGTCTACCCTTGGCTCTTCTTCCAACCATTCTTCTTATTAGGGCTTGCTGTGCCTGTCTTTCTTCCTTCATCCTTGCTGCGTGTCCCAATCATCTTAATCGCTGGCTTCTTACGATTTGGCTTATAAGAGGTTTCGTATATAGGCATTTTAATTAGTAGTTTGTTCTTCTTCTCCGCAGTCCCTCTTCTTTCCCTCCTTCATAGATTCTTCTCAAAGCTTTCCTTTCCCAGACCTCCAACGTCCCATTTTCTCTTGCATTCAGTTTCCACGTTTCGCACCCATATGTCATCGTGGGTCTGACAACTGTCGCATATATGATTTCTTTTGCTTTTCTTGTTCCATTCTTTGATTTCAATATTGGATTCATTGCCCCCAAACATATCTGTCCTTTCGTTATTCTTTCTTGTATCTCCGCCCTTTCTTGTCCACTCTCTGTTATTGTTACTCCCAGATAATTAAATTTGTCTACTTTTTCAAACATATATCTTTTCCCTAAGTTGTTTATTATATCTAAACTTTTGTTGTTTTCTTCTTTGTAATTTCCATGTATTTTGTTTTTTCCTCATTTATCTTTAGTCCTCTCATCCTTCCCCTTTCTTCTATCCTATTTATGGCTTTTTTGAGGTTCTCTTTTACTCTTGCAATCACTGCTACATCATCCGCAGAGGCCAAGCACTGGCAGGTTTGCTGGTATATCGTTCCATTTGTTTCTATTTCTGACTCCCGGATTATCTTCTCTAGTACCAAATTAAACAGATTTGTCGACACGGGATCCCCCTGTCTTAATCCTCTCTTCACCTTAAACTTGTCTGATACTTTGCCCTCAACCAACACTCTATTTTCTGTGTCATTCAGGGTAATTCTCATCATGCGAAACAATTTACTTGGAATTTTTAGTTCTTCCATTATCTTGTAGAGTCCTTCTCTATTTACAGAGTTATATGCTTCTCTGAAATCCACAAAGACCAAGTGTAGTGACAAATTTTGTTCTAAGGTATTATCTTGGATTTGCTTAATCGAAAATATCTGGTCTGTAACCGAACTATTTTTCCTCAATCCACATTGGTACTCTCCGAGAATAGACTCAGCTTTCTTTTCTAGTCTGTTTTTGATAGTCACCACTACTATCTTGTACACGACGTCCTTTTTTGTATATTGGACAAATGAGCGACTCTCTCCAGCTCGCTGGCATCTTTTCTGTTTCCCATATTTTTTGCACCAACCGGCATATTTCAGCTTTTATCATTTCTACTGTTATACAATTTCCACCCGGGGCCTTATTTTTTTTTTTTGGGTTCTGAGTATTTCTCTTATTTTTTCTTTGCAGGGCTTGTTTCTCCCCTCCTGCCCTTCAGTTAATTTTGGTTCCTATTTCTCATTCAACTCCTTATTTTTATCACCATTTAATGTTTCTTTAAAGTATTCAGCCAGTCTTTCTACCAAGCTTACTGCTAAACTTCCATCTTTTTTCCTGCATATTAGCATTTTGTCTCTGTTTATTCCTAAGTTGGGAATGTGGAATCTTTGGCACAATGATACTACTCAGTATATATCACCACTACACCAAACACTTTATTTTTGCACTCGACGCGCGTTTCGCTAACCATGTTAGCTTCATCAGGAGCGATGATTGACAGTCAATCATCGCTCCTGATGAAGCTAACATGGTTAGCGAAACGCGCGTCGAATGCAAAAATAAAGTGTTTGGTGTAGTGGTGATATATACTGAGTAGTCTGTTTATTCCCTTTGTATTTTATATAAAAAAAAACATGTAAATCGGATAAGTGGTTCTTGAGTGCTAAGCGTTTTATATATATTATATAGATTATTATTATTATGCCGCTCGATTTTGGCGAAAAGTCGTGCAAATTTATTGTTGGACGAACGGATTGAAATCCAGAATTACATTATTACATTTCACCATCCGTGAAAACCTCTATAGTATATATATATATATATATATATATATATATATATATATATATATATATATATATATATATATATACATATATATACATATATATACATATATATATACATATATATATATATATATATATATATATATATATATATATATATATATATATATATATATATACATGTACGTAGATGCTTATACTTCACTCTTTCGGTGACTTATTTAAAGTCTATCCAAACAAAAAGGCCAGACTAGGGCTGGCACTTAATTGCAGAAGCGCACCTTCTCGAGCTTCCTGCTCGAAGGCATAGATGGCACTGGTGAAGCAACTAAAAGCGAATCGAAAGATCCGCACTTCAGGAATTCCCAAAGTGTTCTTTGTATTTGCCAGATTATCCTAAGACGCGTTTCGCCGTATCACGGCTCATCAGTTGGGCTAGGTTCAGCAAATACAAAGAATACAATTTCAGTCCTTATCCGGGTACTAACGGAAAACCACGACAAAGATACTTACATTGCTTTCTGTCGGTGACCTATTTAAAGTCTATCTAAACAAAGCGAGAGATACTCCCAGCATTGTTCTCTCCATGGCTTTTTGCATTATTCTCAACCTATTTACACTTTTCTGTATCAAAGTGATGATTTCGAGACCGCAGGTGGCCACAAGTAAAATGCAAAAATCAAACACTTGTCTTTTTTAGATTTATGGGAATCTCTCCATCCTTTAATGTATAGTTCAAACTCCCTAAGGCAGCCCAAGATAATCCAGTTTTGCGGGAAATTTCTAATGTTTCGTTTTCCTTCCGGATTGCAATATTATGTCCCGGGTTTGTATATTCGTTTACGTTTTCTATATTGTTACCATCTACCTTGATCTTGAGAATGCCCTTGCTCATTATCTTTGTCTTATTAAAGTTCATATTAAGACTCATTCACTTCCGTGACGCTAAGTTTAGTTCTATTAGCATCTGTTCTTCTTCTTTGATGTTCAAGAAGATTAAAATTATGTCGTCTGCAAGACACAGATGGTTCAAGTAAGTTCCATCAATTTTTATGTCCTTATCTTCTCACGAAAGTTCTTTAAAAACATCTTCCATAACCAAATTGAGGCGTTTTGGTAAGATCGTGTCACACAGTCGGATTCTTCTTTCTACCCGAATTTCATCGATTTTTAGTTGGTCATTAAGTTTTACATGGAAAGTAGCATTTGATAGATATTTTCAATAAGTTCAGTATATCTAGAGTCTATCCTGGCACTTTGAAGTTGACATTTACTAGCTATATTATTTCCCGTGGTGAGAAAAATAAAAATAAACCTTGATATGAATCAAGCAATACAATATTATACAAAAACTAGGGTTCGTAATAGGACACAACATATTCTACTGCCCAATGTTACTTACAGTAACTTAAGTTTATCCTTTTATAAAACCAAATTCACCAATATTTTATAAAACCAAATTCACCAATATTTTTAGTATTGCCGCAACACAAAATACATATATTGCAAGACTTTCCAGAAAACTCTAGAATAATATAAACAATTGTAATTGAATACTTTGGCGGTTTGCTTAAGGAGAGGAACATACTGACACATTCTCGTACTAACCTAAATATTGCAAATTTTGTGTTAAAATTACTGCGTTTAAATCAACTTCGTTGCTGTTTGGATCCAAGCTTATTCTAGAACCATACACTTTCTGAACGAAATCAATTGTTTTCGTAATACCGTGGTCTTCTTGAAACTGTTTCATGGTGGGGATGACTATGTTGTACCAATCGATTTCTAATTTAAAGGCAAGTTGTTGGAAAGCATCTATATCATTATTTAGAAGTTCAGGGATGACACATTTTGCTACAGCGTGTACATCTTTGATTTTATTGGCTTGTTGGACCTAAAATAAATTGTAACTAATTATTACATATTAATACAAATTCTATGTCCTACATATATGTAAGCGTGCAAGAGGAGATGATAGTAGATAGTTTCAAATATATATATATATATATATATATATATATATATATAAAAACTTGCGTGCATAGAAATCGGCCCATTGTAAACTTTTGACTTTAACTATATTTTTTTTAAAAAAATTATTCATCAGATGAAAAAAAGAAATATGCTGTTTGAAAGACAATTTAATATGCTTTAATGTGAGTATAAATTTATGAAAACTTATTTCGACTTCCTATGTTTAACATAGTGAAATTAATGCATTAAGCAAATTAAGCTTTTTTATTATTAACATAAATAGGGTTATTGACAATTTAAAACTTAAAACTTAATTTTTTAATAATGGGTATGACCTCCTCTTGCCCTAATAACATCTCTCATACGATTAGGCAAAGATCTAATCAAGTTTGCTATCGTTTCTTGAGGGATGTTAAACCACTCTTCTTCTACTGCAACAATAAGCTCTGCGATCGAGTTTGGGGTATGAAGTCTAGCTCGAATTCTTCGTTTTAACTCATCCCAAAAATGTTCGATCGGATTTAGATCAGGACTGTATGCTGGCCACTCCATAACCCGAAAACCGACTTCTGCAATGTAATCTTGCACGATTCTTGCGGTGTGCGGCCTTGCATTGTCATGCATAAAGGTAAATTCGTCTCCAATGTAGTCGACGTAAGGTACCACATAAATTGCTAAAATCTCCTCGATATATCTACCAGCCGTTAAACCTCTTCTTCCGTGAACACGGTCGCCCCTACGAATGAACTCAGGGTCGGTTCGTGCTCCTATAGAAATTGCACCCCAGATCATACAGGAACCACCTCCATAAGCACTCCCCTCTTCAAAGCAGCAATCTACAAATCGCTCTCTTGGTGTTCGGTACACTTTCCTTCTTCGGTCGCTACCATGGAGGCATATTCTGGTCTCATCTGAGAACAGAACAGATCCCCATTGTTCCAACGTCCAATTCAGATGATCCCGTGCAAAACGCAGGCGGGCTTGCCGATGAGCTGGAGTAACTTTTGGTCCAATCGCAGGTGTTTTAGGGGTCAGGTTATTTTCCTGCAGTCTTCGTCTTACTGTCCACTGAATAATAGCCACTCCTCGCACCTCACGGAGCTGTCGTTGCACTTGAACGGCATTAAGGTGACGATTTCTTAATGTTGTTGACACAATAAAGCGGTCATCACGAGCGGTTGTAAATCGCCTTCTGCCTGTTCCAGGTCGCCTATGAAAGGATCCAGTCTCCTCATAAACGTTTGCACACTCTTCGAACCGCTGCGCGTGTCATATTCAATTGTCTAGCAACAGCTCGCTGACTAAGTCCATTTTCGATTAAAGCATAAACTTGGGCGGCTTTTTGTGGTGTAGTATGCATTAAAACTAACACACTTAAACACTACTGAGATTATGAAAAACGAATTAATATGCAAATTTCAGTTGCAAACGCAATAATTTTAATATTTGACAAATTTGTTATTTTCGTTACAATCACCACATAAACACGTTTCATTTGTTTGCCGGTTGCTACGCATATAAACGATAAGCCTTCTTGATAAATTTATACTCACATTAAATTGTCTTTCAAACAGCATATTTCTTTTTTTGATCTGATGAATAATTTAAAAAAAAAATATAGTTAAAGTCAAAAGTTTACAGTGGGCCGATTTCTATGCACGTTAGTGTATATATATATATATATATATATATATATATATATATATATATATATATATATATATATATATATATATATATATATATATCTATACACAATAGAACTCCACGAAGTAAAGTGGGGGGCACCCTCCTCGGATAACTGAAAACTCGGATAATCCGGATTTGTTTTTTATTCATTAAAAAAATAAACACCAATACTTTAAATCGATGTATTAACGTTTTTAACATATAAATAGTGAATATAAAACAGTGAAATAGGTATATATGCGCTTCTGTTTCATATTGCATCTTCTTTTTTCTCGCTGTAATGTTCCTCCATCTATTAAGAAGAAGCAAATCCGCTGGGGTTGCCTCTGGTTGTTGTTCGATATACCTCAAAGCTTTTTCCAAAGAAGCAAAACCTTCTTGATGGGAGATCTTAGTGGGAGACTGTTCATCCACCGCCGCTTCGTCATCTGATTTTTCGGTTTCCTGAAAGGCGTTCGTTATTTCTTCAATACTCATTTCTTCTTCTAAATAATCTGCTGTAATCCATTCAACAACATCTTCTCTTGTCACATTTTCGCCACCTTTTAATTTTTGCATTAATTCAAATAAACTTTTTTCTTCTATCTCGCTGTCAAAATTTGAACAGGACATTTCTCCATGGCTTGTCAATTTCAAAGCTAATTCATTTAATAGAGTATTATCTTCACTGTCATTATAGTCCTCAAAATCAATAACTTTTGACCAAGATTTTTGAATTGTGGTAGTACGCACAGAATCCCAAGCTTGACTTACCCAGTAAATAACATTTTTCAGTGTAACCTTTCACATCCCATTGATAATATCCTCCTTTTCTGTGTATTCTAACAGATGTTCAAGATATAAACGACTATAATTTTTTTAAATGTTTTAAATGCCTTAATTCATTGGTTGCATTATGCTGGTTACATTTGACTACTCCAGAATCTCGTCTAACAACTTTAATTGTCTCTCCTGCTTCAATTCTTCTGATGGCTTTTAATTTTTACTTCTTCAATAGGAACGACGATTCTTTTACGCTTGTTTTGTTGTTCCATTAGAATACGAGAAACAAAAAGGAGGCTTCAAACACCACTCAAAGCAGTTCGTATTAATTACACTTAACTACTAGAACTCCAACCAAATAAATTATGTGAGCATACTCGTACTTCTCCGTAGTAAACGCTATAATGCACTGCATTCACGCAAATTTACATGCTGAAAGAGTCCAAAATCATAAATAGGGGAACCCCTCACACGGGCCAGGGAGATTCCCCAAAGGCCCCGACGATTTTAAATGGAGATATGTACATACATATTTTAGAAGCTCGGTTAATACGCAGCATAGACGCGCGTACCTCGGATAATCAGGTTCTTAGATTGGCTCGGTTAATCCGGAGCTCGAATAATCGCGACTCGGTTAATATATATATATATATATATATATATATATATATATATATATATATATATATATATATATATATTATATATATATTTTATATATATTTTTATATACATAACAACTATATATATATATATATATATATATATATATATATATATTTATATAATATAAAAAACTTAGCATTATTTTTTAATCTTAGTTTATAGATATAATTACAGAGTAACCTTAAAAGAAAAATTAATAGCACTGTCCAACCTTTTCTTTGTTTTTGGTTGGAAATAGATTTTATTTTGTCCAAAGCTATTTAATTACACATATAAGGAATACACAAGATTTGAGAGTTAATAAAAGGAGATACATAACATTATATGCTCCTCTCAATTTGTTTTGACTTAAGAATACTGAAAATCATGTTGAAAAAATCAGTAGAGCAACTAAGTAAATAAATTTCTGTTTTAATTTTCACGCTTTGACCTTCTGACAAATCTTAGTTTGGCAGAAAAAATTCATTTAAGACTTCCAAGCACTTCGTATTGTCCAAAAAGTATTAAATAAACATTAAATTAATCCATTTAAATATACTAAAGAACTAAAATATTCAGCCACTTCGCTTGAAAATATACCCTTTTTGGACTTTGTAAAAACGTCAGGTTTGTTTTTTATTTTTTATATTATCCAATCAATTACCTATTTATTTGACATAAATAAAACAGCATTAATTTAGAAAAGCATAAGTTTATTAAGTTTTAAAGAAAAGTGAAATTAATGTTAGTAAAAGTCAATATTTAGTTGAGCCACCTTTAGCCGCTATCGAAGATTTAATTCTGCGCGGCATGCTGTCAATGCAAGATTGTGCTGTCTCCTGCATTTGAGGATGATGATTCCACACATGAATAATCTTTTCTAGGAGCTGGGTTTTGTTGGTAATCACATCTTTAGCCACTTCTCTTTTCATCAGCTCCCACACATTTTCAATGGGGTTCATATCAGGGCTATTACCCGGCCAATCCAACAGAGGGATATTTTTTCTGCCAAAAAAGCTTTAACAGACCGAGCAGTGTGGCAGGGAGCTCCATCTTGCATGAAAGTGAATGGTTCCCCATTTGGAAACCATTCTCTGAGCTGCGGAATCAACCGATTTTGTAATACTTCTTTGTACTGATCTTGCCTCATTATTCCTTTGACGACGTACAGATATCCAGTGCCCTTGCCGCTGATGACTGACCAAATCATCACTTTGGTGGGATGTTTAACCGTCGGGACGACACAATCAGGATGAAACTTTTCTCCATGACGACGACGCACCTACTGAGCTTTATTCTGCAAAATTTCGAATGTGCTTTCGTCACTGAAGCAGACCTGTCAAAAATAGGAAAAATATATAAACTTCCATGTTTATTTGCTTTATTTAACTGAAAATGATAATAATGTATCAATTATTGATTAAATTGCTGTACCTTACCGATCTCCAGAAGTCCACATCTTTGTCTTGCCATTGTTTGGCCCACTTCAGGCGCTTTGCTTTCATTGCAGCTGTTAACTTGGGCTTCCTGGCGGGGCGACAGGCCTTAAAATCTAATTCTTTCAATTTTCTTCGAACAGTGCGCTCAGAAGCATTTACGCTAGCATCCTGGAGTTGTGATTTTATTACCTTTGTGGTAGCAAATCTGTTTTCTACACAAATTTTCTTCAAACATCTCTCTGACCGTGGAGTGAAAATTGGTTTTCTACCGCATCTTTTCTTTCTTTTCGGGCTTAATTCCTTCCCTGTCTCAATTTTCTTTTTTATGCGTCGTACACTAGCTTCAGAAACCTCCAATCTTCGTGATATTTCTCGGTTTGTAAATGTTTTCGCAATCACAAGGGCCTTCACTTCAGCTTTTTTACGTGGTGAAAGATCGCCTTTTCTACCCATAATGAAAATAGTCCAATTACTTTTTTAAAACACTGCATACAAAATAAACTAATAACTGAGTAGTATAAAACTGTTAAACAAACAATCACAGTCCATAAAGCCACAGAAACACGTCCGTACCTGACTCGATTCCGATCGCGACTGATACAGGTTTGTACTTATTTACGTTCATGTATCACTTTGTCAACACAGTGTTGCCATATGTTAAAAATAAATACAAATATGTAGTCTACAACAATTCTTTTAAATAAAAATCAATAATATTGTAGTTTAAATATACCATTATTGCATAAAAACTCTTAAGAAACATAAAATTACTAAAAAAAAATACAGTGCGTCTAATAATTTGGCCAGGGACTGTATATATATCATAGAAGATTATAGATATCCTGGCTAGAGGACAAATGTATGAATAAAAAAAAATACACGTAGTTCTCGAGTGCAAAGCGCACTAACGGACAGACAGACAGACAGACCGAGAGACCTTACATTATATATATAATATAGATATTCTTTGTTACATGATATTGTTGCATATTTAATGGTTTAGACAGTGTATCGCAAGATAACGCGCTAGCGGCAATCTTTTTTTTCCGACTTGATTCACTATTATCGTCACTGCTTATTCCTTATGTTACCTAACGTAATAAAATATAGCCTATAACCTGGCCAGAGAACATATGTATGTTTAAAAAAAAAGCACGTAAATCGGATAAGTGGTTCTCCAGTGATAAGCGCACTAACGGACAGACAGACAGACAGAGAGACGTTGCATTTTATATATATTATAGATTAGAATGTATGGAAAAGCTCCTTTATGAAAGGTGCTTGGTCAAAATTTTAACATTTTCGAATTTTTAGATCAATTCGCTAACATTTTGTTTGACTTTTTCATTTTTGTATTATTACAATAAACTATCTGTGAAGTATGTTTTTAGTGCTTCGTACGGAACACTTATAAGATCACTTCGGTGTCTGTCCGTCTGTCACACCCGATTTTATCTGAAACTATTTGACATAGAAAGTTGAAATTTGGTACTAATATAGAATTGATGGCCTCATCAGAGCCGTATAGTTCTGAAAGTCAAATTTTGAAGTAAAAAAATTTTTATTTTACTATGTCATGGAGTGGAGTGTCAAATGAAAGACTGTAAAAACACGAGTTCAGGTTAGTTCAAAATATATATATGTAATGTAATACTTGCGCACATTTTCCTTTGCATTATTTTTAAAAAATCCCGAAAAATCGCTGTCCTCCTCCCTTATCTCGAAAAGAACTAATCAAAAAATTTTGAAAAAATTCTGGAATATTCTCCACGGGGTATAGATTGAACGAGAATTATCACGAGTGCATTATCTTTAATAATTTATCTGGTATATAAAAAAAAAAATTTCAAGGTTATCAGTTTTCAGTAAAAATCGGAAACAAACTTTGTTAAAAACTCATTTAGAGTGTGTTTTGTGAAGTCGTCGATCATTTTATATCTCTGTAACAAAAATTTTTATTTTAAAAACAATCAACGTACGGAATACTAATTGCGCAAGTTCAACTTGCACTTGACCGGTTATTTCTAATAATGCTACATAGTTTTCGAATGTCTTAATTTTAAATGTGTTACAATTTTATCGCATAATACGAACTAAGTATAATAAATCGGTAAATTGATTTATCCTGTAATTCAATCGCAAGCACGCAGCTCTGAAATAAATACTGAATTTTACATATAAACATATTCACTAAAATAGTTTTCTTCATATAACCATCATTTTATATTAAATAACATCAGCCAAAGTCTTTCGCCATTTCTTTCTTGATCAAAAATAATTTAGTTTCTATCACTCCAAATTATACTATTTTAAACGTACCTTAAAATCAACTTTGTATAAAACACTGGCGTAATTTTCCCCTGGGGGTAACAATGGTGTTAGATGCTGCTCTATTACTTCGCCACCAATACTGTCTTCAATTAAATCATCTAAATTTTCTATTGTCTTTATTCTGGCCATATTCTTCAGTTGTTGACTTTTCTGACTCTCCCAATTAGCTATACTACTATATTATGCCAGGACATAAATTCACTAAGTACTAAATTCCGGATTATTTATGTAGTATAACATAGATATCGTACTTCTCAGAGATTAGAGTGCTATCAAATATAATTTACGTATTAACGAGACCATCGGCATCGGTATGACTACGTAATATTTGTTTATTCATTTCATTTGAAGTTTTACAGTTATAAAGAAGTGATGTAATTATCATTACTGGCAAAGTGGCCTGCATCAAAAATAATATAAAGAAAGTGTTATGTGAGATACCTTTTGATAAAAATGTTTAAAAAAAGTAGCTGCATTTTTAAAAAGATCCTGTTATTGATACAACGTAATATTTCAAATATGAGAGTTCAGTTACATCTAGGAATGCTTTATTTTAAAGTATTTTGGTAGTGACTAGTCTTGCTAGGGACGATATATTTTACTTATCTGCGCTTACAAAATGCCCTTTGTTTCTATGCTCGAAGTGAGTATAGCAAGGTATTCTCAGATGAATGGAAGCTATATCGTTGATAGCACAGAGGTGAAAAAAAGTTGTTTCAACCAATACATATATATATATATATATATATATATATATATATATATATATATATATATATATATATATATATATATATATATATATAATAATGTCTTTATTGTGCGTTCACATTATAATTACAATAATATAGTGTCGGTAACTTGAACACACAAAAGGCGAAGTAGAAGCTAGGTTTCCTCACTTAACCTACTTATCATAATATATGTACAATAAACCTAGACTTACGACTAAAATAACAGTTTTTCCTTAACTTTATTTTGCAGAGGGCAAATATATAAGCAGTACCATATGTAAATCTATCACTCCGTATCAGAAATCAGACTCAACGTACTCAACAGAGCGGCATTGCGGCTCAGGAGAGTCTAGGTACTATTCATGCTGAAACAGAGTGCTAGAGGACGAATCGAATTTTAAAAATCTGAGGCGGGACGCTTTTCAAATTCAACGGGACCAGATTGTATTTTTGCGAAATTTGATAACTGAACGATGTTTCATATAGAGTTGTTACGTGGGAAGGAGGAGTGATAGTAAATTTGTGCCTCAAATCCAACGCATGTGCATCATATCATTTTATTTTTTGATATAAATATGGCGAGCATTTTAGAAAGATTATTTTATTATACAAAACTAAGCTATGTAACATTCTAATGTAATGAAAGACTAATATTGTCAAATTTTCACTTTATGACGCGTTTCGCTATACTATAGCTTCTTCTGATTCAAAATAATAGACACCTACACGATACAGTTTCAGTGAAACTAAATAAAGTGGAAATTTGACAATATTAGTCTTTCATTACATTCGTTATGAATTTCCATCAAGTAACAGCCACAACAATTCAAAGTTTATGTAACATTCTTCTTTCTCTCATGTTAATGCGCCTTGCATCTTGTCCCAGCAAGCATGGCCCGTACAAGGTGTCACAAAAAGAGAAGTGTGACAAGACTAGGCAGTCACATAACGATTTCTTGATATATGTATATATATATATATATATATATATATATATATATATATATATGTATATATATATATATATATATATATATATATATATATATATATATACATATATATATATATATATATCAATAGATATCTATATATCTATAAATATCGATATCTAGCTACTAGCTCACCTCTGGCCAGCAATATTAGAAGGTGACACATCTTTTTTAAAGGAGACGGTTCCTTTGTTGGAAATATTTCCCGCCTGATCGATATGCGGTCACCGCAATTCAGTTTCTCAGTTAGTTTCAAGCAGCAGCAGCAAGATCACAGTATCGAGCAGCAGCAAGAGCACTTGAACATGCCAAATGAGATTTTGGCGAAACGTCTTGCTAATTCATTGTTAGACGAATGGATTGGATATATATATATATATATATATATATATATATATATATATATATATATATATATATATATATATATATATATATATATATATATATATATATATATATATATATATATATATATATATATATTGCACGAGATTATGGAGTAGGTGAGGTAACAGTTGGAGATTGGAAAAGAAACCGCACAAAAATAGAAGAGTGGTGTATAAATCAAGCTTCCTCAGGAAGAAAATCAATGAAAACCGGCGACTATGAAAAGGTTAATGAAGCTCTATTCATGTGGTTTAACCAACAGAGATCAAAATGTGTGCCTCTGTCAGGTCCAATTTTACAACAGAAAGCAATAATGATTAGTAGGCAATTCCCAGAGATAGATCAGTTTATCGCCAGTTCTGGATGGCTTAACCGCTGGAAAAAACGGTACGGTCTACGATAAATGACTGTATGTGGTGAAAAACTTTCTGCTGATGTGTCATCAGTTGAGAAGTTTAAGCAGAACCTTAAAAAGCAAATCGAAGATTGGGGACACACATGTGATCAAATTTACAACTGTGACGAAACTGGTCTGAATTATAAAATGCTTCCATCAAAAACATTGGCATCTCGACAGGAAAAATCAGCTCCTGGGCACAAACGAAGTAAGGAAAGATTAACTATAATGGTATGTCCCAATGCATCTGGCAAGCACAAAATCCCACTGTTGGTGATTGGCAAGTCTGCACGTCCAAGAGCTTTAAAAGACATCTCACCCAAAGCCCTACCAGTCTATTATAAAAGTCAGAAGAACGCATGGATGCATGCGACCTTATTTACTAACTGATTTGAAGAAGAATGTTATTTACTGGGTAAGTCAAGGTTGGGATTCTGTGCGTACTACCACTATTCAAAAATCTTGGCCAAAAGTTATTGATTTTGAGGACTATAATGACAGTGAAGATGATACTCCATTAAATGAATTAGCTTTGAAATTGAGAAGCCATGGAGAAATGTCCTGTTCAAATTTTGACAGCGAGATAGAAGAAAAAGAAAAAAGTTTATTTGAATTAATGCAAAAATTAAAAGGTTGCGAAAATGTGACAAGAGAAGATGTTGTTGAATGGATTACAGCAGATGATTTAAAAGAAGAAATGAGTATTGACGAAATAACGAATGCCTTTCAGGAAACCGAAAAATCAGATGACGATGACGATGACGAAGCGGCGGTGGATGAACAGTCTCCCACTAAGATCTCTCATCAAGAAGGTTTTGCTTCTTTGGAAAAAGTTTTGAGGTATATCGAATAACAACCAGAGGCAACCCCAGCGGATTTGCTTCTTCTTAATAGATGGAGAAACATTGCAACGTGAAAAAGAAGATGCAATATGAAACAGAAGCGCATAGATACCTATTTCACTGTTTTATAATGTATGTACCTATTTATATGTTAAAAACGTTAATACATCGGTTTAAAGTATTGGTGTTTATTTTTTGAATGAATAAAAAACAAATTCGGATTATCCGAGTTTTCAGTTATTCACGTTACCTCGGATAACCGGGGTTGTACTGTATATATATATATATATATATATATATATATATATATATATATATATATATATATATATATATATATTTCACTCTCAGTCACTCCTTAACTAGGAAAATAAAAAGAATAAAAGTACATCCTGTGTTTACTGGTTCTTTTAATGAAAGACAAACCCAATAAAATAAAATATTCAGGACACCAAATATAAAGAAATTAAGGAGCAACTGTTGATATTTTATAATTTTCCAGTATTCAGGCAGTACATGTTAATCTTGTTTCATTTTTATAAAATAGTACAATTCCCTGCGAATGCTGTTCTACCTTGTAGGGTTTTTACAGCTCTACTGACGAGAAAGTTGGTTGAATAGTTACTGCAGTAAAAAAGCGTTTGTAATTGCACAGTTTGGATACAGCAATATTATGATTTTATCCTCTCGGGGGTATCACCAGGAGTATTGTCCTCAGTTCTGGACCTCGAAAAACTTGTGCTCTTTTGATTATAAACAATTTAAGTTTTCAAAACGCATTCTTTTAGGTTAAAATGTGAATAACCCCGCTTATATAGGTCGAATCGAGACGAACAAAAAACCAAGCTCTTCGTAAAAAAAATTTCCGACAAATCCTCGTTGATTTTAAATCGCTCAAGTGTGCGCATAACCTACAAAATTAAAAAAAAAAAACAGGCAAAAATCTGTTTTGTTTTCATTTTATTATACAGGTCAACTAAATGAACCGATCGGATTGAAACTTTCAGAAAATATGCCTTTTCTCATAAAAAAATACCCTGAAATTTTAAACCCAGTGGGCACAATTGAATTTCTATTTAAAATTTGAATTGCCCGCAATTTTATGCTATTTAGTCCAAAATGGACAAGTTTTTCGAGGTCTAAAACTCCGGACAATACTTCTGGTGATACTCCAGAGAGGATAAAATCATAATATTGTTGTATCTAAACTATGCCTATGTCATTATTTTGACCTTTTTTTTACTACACTAGGTCAAATTTTGTATTGGAAGGAGGATACAGGTACGAATGTAATTCATAGATGAAAATGTTTTTATTACCGTGCTTCTTTACGTCTACGGCGTTATCTGTCTATTACGCTGCTAATTTATAATTACTGATAAAATGCAAGTAATATCATTATTTGCTTTTTTTTCTAACTCTACATGTATAACAATGTAAACATACAGTGGTAGCTCGTCTGTTTTTTTATTTTAAATGCTGCGCATTTGTACATCTGAATTACAAGAGCAATTTACTTAACAATTTAATAATTCAGTCATAGATTTAATAATCAAAAATTTTTATAA
Organism: Pachyrhynchus sulphureomaculatus; assembly: GCA_019049505.1. Taxonomy (NCBI): domain Eukaryota; kingdom Metazoa; phylum Arthropoda; class Insecta; order Coleoptera; family Curculionidae; genus Pachyrhynchus; species Pachyrhynchus sulphureomaculatus. The sequence continues at coordinate 5,737,896 of CM032454.1, forward strand.
TTTCAATATTGTAATACATTTTACGTAGTTATTCAGTAGTAATGAGAAAATTAATACCCATTAGGAGTTCTTGAGCCCTACGAAAAATTATGTTTTACTAAAGTAAATAACCTGTCAAGTGCAAGTTGGACTTGCGCAATAAGTGTTCCGTACGTTGATTACTTGAGTTTTCAACAAAGTTTGTTTCCGATCATTACTGAATAACTGATGACCTTGAAATTTTTGTTTTTTTTATACACCAAATAAATTATTAAAGGTAATGCACTCGTGATAATTTTCGTTCAATCTACACCCCGTGGAGAATATTCAAGAATTTTTTCAAAATTTCTGGATCAGTACTTTTCGAGATAAAGGGGGGGACAGTGATTTTTCGCGATTTTTTCAAAATAATACAAAGAAAAGTGTGCCCATGTAAGACATTATATATATTTTTGAACTCATGTTTTTACAAGCTTTCATTTGACATCCCACTCGATGACCTAGTAAATTTTTTTTTTTTCACTTCCGATTTCATCCCCCAAAACTAACCCCTTAAGTCAAAATTTAACTTTCAAAACTACACGGCTCTAATGAGGACATCAATTTCTATATTAGTACCAAATTTTAACTTTCTACGTCAAATAGTTTCGGAGAAAATCGGGTGTGACAGACAGACACCGAAGTGATCTTATAAGTGTTCCGTACAGAACACTTAAAATAGTACCACCCAAAAAAAGACACTTGCATGTGTGGAGATTGTTTAGTATCAACATTATATTTATAAAAAAGAAAAAAAGGATAAAAAAATTATATTGTTGGAAACCAATATCAGTTTTTACTTTAGAAAGAATATTATTCTGTTATTTGTTATATATTGATGTTATTAAACATTTCTTGTTACATTATCTATATTTATATGAGCAGTACAGGGTGAGTTAACGATAAAGTAAAGTTAATTATTTCATTTGTTTCGGGAATGACGAAAATACAATAGTTTTAGGGAATGTTAAGGTGCACAGTTTAAAATTATTTTTGAGGATACAGGGTACTTCAAAAAAGTGTGATCGATATAATATATATTTTTTTAAATGGAACATCCTATTTTCTAATTTATTTTTAAATTCTGCGTAAAATTTCATAACTTTTTTATTAATAATATTATATACCTAAACCTAGTAGTTTTTCTAATATTTCAGTTTAAAAAAAATACTAGTTTTCAGTTTTGTAAAAAACTGCCAGTAGCGCTATCGTTTCTGAAGGTGGAATACTCATAATAGGTACGAGCGTTCTATAGAGATGAAAATCGAGTGACGTAAGGTCGGGACTTCTTGCAGGTCATTCTACAGCACCTCTTCTGCCTATTCATCGATTAGAAAAATCGCATCCAAATATCTACGACTATTGATTTGATAGTGAGGAGGTGCTCCGTACTGTTGATATCACAGATTCCTGTTAGGGGTATCCAAATTATTATAATAATATATAATACATTATATATATATATATATATATATATATATATATATATATATATATATATATATATATATATATATATATATATATATAAGATCTGCACAAGTTGGAATAACTTGCTCTTGGAGTAACTGTAAATACCGCTGTCCTGTAAGATTTAAATGGATAAAAAAGGGACCAATGATATGTCGTCCACAAATACCTGCCCACACGTTTATCTTTTGTAGTCTTTGAGAATGACTGTCGATTATCCAGTGGGGGTTCTCAGTAGACCAATACCGGCAGTTATGCCTGTTAACTCTTCCGTTAAGACAAAATGTGGCCTCGACAGAAAAAACAATTCTGAATTATGTTAGGATATTATTGATTCTTTCCATCATGGCCTTGCAAAATTCAACGCGTCTATCGCAGTCATCTTCAGATAATTCTTGCAACAGAATGAGTTTGTATGGATGTAATTTTTCTTCATTCAGTATACGACTTAAGGTACCTTTATTTATGTTGTGGTCCAGGCAAAGCTGACGAGTGGCTGTATGGGATTTTCTGTAATTTCTAACGTCTAACTTTTTATCAGCGCTTGTTTTAACTTTTGGAGGTCCACATTTAGAATGATCCTTAACATGACCTGATTGTCTAAATCGTTTTAATGTTTTGCTAACTACGGATTGGGTAATAGGTGCTCACTTACCTTCTGTTGTGTTCTCCTACGGTCTCCGTAACCAACCATCATTAACAAAGTGATTTTTTCAGTTTCTGTTAAATGTACCATTATGATATTACGCTCAAATTGCAGTTTAACAAAATGCAGCAATAAACGTTTTCTTTAATAAATCTTTTTTTGACGCGTTAAGTCGTTACCTGAAAATAAATGTTTGACATAAGCCAGCTTATATTTTTTTTTTTAATTTGATCTTAATTTCAAATATCAATAATTCCAAAATAGTTCAATTTAAACATATATACAGATTTCTGATTATGCGGATGTCTCTGATGTCAATTCCTGTGTTCTGTAGTATTTTCATTAATTGTGTATGCTTTACCCTATCGAAAGCCAATCTATAAAGCAGACAAACACATCCCGGCGTTGGTCTCTGCACTTCTGGAGCAGAACGTTCAAAGCAAAGAGTGCCTCTCGTGTTCCAAAATTATTTCTAAATCCGACTTATGAAGTTGTCCAGATCTTCTTAACCTTTCACTAATGCCCGCACGTTGAGGCGCAATTTTGTAACGTGTTGATAGAATGCCCTCTCGTTGAGGCGCAATTTTACAACGTGTTAAAAAAATGCCCTCCCGTTTGGGCGCAATTTTGTAACCTCTTAAAGCGGGGCCTTTTTCTTATAGCCTCACGTTGGACCGCTATTTTAAAAGCTCTGACCCTACTTTACTTTTAATAAATATTATATTTATTAAATAGAAGTCGTTATGTGCCCCTTATGTATATCATAATTTCTGAGAATGGATCGAGTGGATATTAATACTAAAAGAACTAAAGAAATTAGACATAAACTAGCTCAGTTTTTTGGTAGAGCATTATGGATAAGAGATAATTTTTGTACGTCTTTTGAAAATAGTCTCTATAGTAAAATTTTGGGCACCATTCATTTTAAAATAAAAAGAATCTAACTTCAGCTCAAAAAAATGAAAAAAATACTGAAGGGTTATGTAGTTATTGAAAAAAAATTTTAATATGATACAACCGTTGCGTCCTGAAAGATAAAACGGGTGATTCAGTGAAACGCTAGATTTAAATAAAGAAAAGGGTTTATTAATGACAAAATTAAAAGTTCTAACTTCGCTACACTTTAAAATTACTATTACTAAATAAAATCCCTTAATCTAGTAGATGGTACGATTATATAGAGTCTTTAAATCAGGATTCTAATTAAAGGCTTAGCTAAACACGATGTTAAAAGTTCGTGGAATTCCACACACACTTCACAAATTACACGTGCTGAATAGACGATGTAAACGCACTTGTCAGCAGGAAGCGAGATCTATAGATTGATGTACTGATAACTTACGGTTTTTCTGTTAGTTTTTAGCCTGTCCCGGTGAGATCTTCATAACCATATTATCTCAACCTTTGCTACCCCAGTTCCTTTTGGGCTGCTAAACACTTCTTGACCCGAAATGTCTGGGAATGAGCAGGATATTTCAAGGAAAAGGCGTTGAACTTCAAAGCTAAAAACCGTCTCTGCACTACCACATCACTAATAAATCACTACGGCAACGTGATGGAAAAAGGCTACTCCGGCTTGCTGATCGAAAAAAAACCCACTGCGGCTATATGATGGAAAAAGCCGTTATTGCATCTCGGCTGGAAAAGGGCCTTTACTACATCTTGACTGGAAAAAGCCTTTACTACATCTCGGCTGAAAAAAGCCTTGAACAATGCTATCCGCACACTTAAATATTTTTCTCCCTTCCTTAAAGAAACGTCTTTAAAATGGCTTCCTTCCCGGATACAAATCTCTAGCCAATCAGACACATTCGATGCAAATTAAAGAGTCCAGTAGTCAACCCGCAATGCACACTGTAAAATTTAAATTAAACTGCTCAAAAATTTAAAACACTGTTCCAAGCTACACTGCTTAAAAGTTGAAATCACTGCAATAAATATAAAAAAGGAAAAAAAAAAATTATAGGGAGAAACATGATCTTAAAATCTATATATATATTATATATATATATATATATATATATATATATATATATGTATATATATATATATATATATATATATATATATATATATATATATATGTGTCTGTTTTGTATGTATTATATACCTAATTTTTATATTTTAAAATAAAAAATGTCATTAGACTTATCAGTATTACTTGTTTTTTTATTATATTTCTACTTTAAATTCAAAAATATACCAAAAAAAGCAAAATTTATCACTTACTAACAAAATATACGAAGTATGCTCCTAGTGGTACCAGGTCACGTTTTTGGGGCTAAAGGCTGTTGTAACTCGGTTTGACTTAAAATAACAACAATTATGTATAGAATATAAATTTTGAAGAACAACATTAGCTTTCTTTTGAGATATTAAGCGTGTTTCTATTATTTACCGTTCTGGAGTTATGGCTCCATATGTCAGCTTTTTGGCCAAAAATTTGGATTTTTTCAAACTGATGAGCGACGAGCGGCACGGGTTAACGTCGTTTAATCGAGCTCAAATTTCGGCTATCTCAATATCTGGAAAGGGGAATGGTTTTGTGGGGTCCAGACGAACAAGATTCCGACATTTTTTTTTCCCCCTCTATGAGATCCGGTCACTCATATATATATATATATATATATATATATATATATATATATATATGTATATATATATATATATATATATATATATACGAGTATATATATATATATATATATATATATATATATATATATATATATATATATATATATATATATATACATATATATATATATATATATATATATATATATATATATATATATATATATATATATAAATATATATATATATATATATATATATATATATATATATATATATATATATACATATATATATATATATATATATATATATATATATATATAAATATATATATATATATATATATATATATATATATATATATATATATATATATGTATATTGTAACATTCATTTTTTTCCTAGATTTTAAGATCATGTTTCTCCCTATAATTTTTTTTTTTCCTTTTTTATATTTATTGCAGTGATTTCAACTTTTAAGCAGTGTAGCTTGGAACAGTGTTTTAAATTTTTGAGCAGTTTAATTTAAATTTTACAGTGTGCATTGCGGGTTGACTACTGGACTCTTTAATTTGCATCGAATGTGTCTGATTGGCTAGAGATTTGTATCCGGGAAGGAAGCCATTTTAAAGACGTTTCTTTAAGGAAGGGAGAAAAATATTTAAGTGACGAGCGGCACGGGTTAACGTCGTTTAATCGAGCTCAAATTTCGGCTATCTCAATATCTGGAAAGGGGAATGGTTTTGTGGGGTCCAGACGAACAAGATTCCGACATTTTTTTTCCCCCTCTATGAGATCCGGTCACTCATATATATATATATATATATATATATATATATATATATATATATATATATATATATACTCGTATATATTATATATATATATATATATATATATATATATACATATATATATATATATATATATATATATATATATATATATATATATATATATATAATATATGAGTGACCGGATCTCATAGAGGGGGAAAAAAAAATGTCGGAATCTTGTTCGTCTGGACCCCACAAAACCATTCCCCTTTCCAGATATTGAGATAGCCGAAATTTGAGCTCGATTAAACGACGTTAACCCGTGCCGCTCGTCACTTAAATATTTTTCTCCCTCCCTTAAAGAAACGTCTTTAAAATGGCTTCCTTCCCGGATACAAATCTCTAGCCAATCAGACACATTCGATGCAAATTAAAGAGTCCAGTAGTCAACCCGCAATGCACACTGTAAAATTTAAATTAAACTGCTCAAAAATTTAAAACACTGTTCCAAGCTACACTGCTTAAAAGTTGAAATCACTGCAATAAATATAAAAAAGGAAAAAAAAAAATTATAGGGAGAAACATGATCTTAAAATCTAGGAAAAAATGAATGTTACAATATACATATATATATATATATATATATATATATATATATATATATATATATATATATATATATTTTATATATATATATATATATATATATATATATATATATATATATGTATATATATATATATATATATATATATATATATATATATATATATATATTTTATATATATATATATATATATATATATATATATATATATATATATATATATATATATATATATATATATGTATATATATATATATGTATATATATATATATATATATATATATATATATATATATATATATTACTCGTATATATATATATATATATATATATATATATATATATATATATATACATATATATATATATATATATATATATATATATATATATATATATATATATATATATATATATATATATGAGTGACCGGATCTCATAGAGGGGGAAAAAAAAATGTCGGAATCTTGTTCGTCTGGACCCCACAAAACCATTCCCCTTTCCAGATATTGAGATAGCCGAAATTTGAGCTCGATTAAACGACGTTAACCCGTGCCGCTCGTCACTTAAATATTTTTCTCCCTTCCTTAAAGAAACGTCTTTAAAATGGCTTCCTTCCCGGATACAAATCTCTAGCCAATCAGACACATTCGATGCAAATTAAAGAGTCCAGTAGTCAACCCGCAATGCACACTGTAAAATTTAAATTAAACTGCTCAAAAATTTAAAACACTGTTCCAAGCTACACTGCTTAAAAGTTGAAATCACTGCAATAAATATAAAAAAGGAAAAAAAAAAAAATTATAGGGAGAAACATGATCTTAAAATCTAGGAAAAAATGAATGTTACAATATACATATATATATATATATATATATATATATATATATATATATATATATATATATATATATTATATATATATATATATATATATATATATATATATATATATATGTATATATATATATATATATATATATATATATATATATATATATATATATATATTTATATATATATATATATATATATATATATATATATATATATATATATATGTATATATATATATATATATATATATATATATATATATATATATATATACTCGTATATATATATATATATATATATATATATATATATATATATATATATATATATATACATATATATATATATATATATATATATATATATATATATATATATATATATATATATATATATATATATATATGAGTGACCGGATCTCATAGAGGGGGAAAAAAAATGTCGGAATCTTGTTCGTCTGGACCCCACAAAACCATTCCCCTTTCCAGATATTGAGATAGCCGAAATTTGAGCTCGATTTAAACGACGTTAACCCGTGCCGCTCGTCGCTCATCAGTTTGAAAAAATCCAAATTTTTGGCCAAAAAGCTGACATATGGAGCCATAACTCCAGAACGGTAAATAATAGAAACACGCTTAATATCTCAAAAGAAAGCTAATGTTGTTCTTCAAAATTTATATTCTATACATAATTGTTGTTATTTTAAGTCAAACCGAGTTACAACAGCCTTTAGCCCCAAAAACGTGACCTGGTACCACTAGGAGCATACTTCGTATATTTTGTTAGTAAGTGATAAATTTTGCTTTTTTTTTTGGTATATTTTTGAATTTAAAGTAGAAATATAATAAAAAAACAAGTAATACTGATAAGTCTAATGACATTTTTTATTTTAAAATATAAAAATTAGGTATATAATACATACAAAACAGACACAGAAAAGATACAGACGTAGTACCTACATGAGTTGATAATTTTACATAGTTATCTAATCTATTCTAGAGCTTTTGTTAAAAAGTAGTTTTTGAAACGTCAGGATATAATACTCGGCATTTACTTACAACTTGCAGGACATATTGCTTTTGGTCTTCATCTTTTGTCAGAAGGTCGTTAAAGTCGGTTATTAATTTAACACCACGCTCAGCCATATCATTAACTACTTTTAATGTTTTGACAATTTTCAATCCTTCTTGGAAGTCATTATTTTGAGACCAGGTGTTTGGATGTTGTCTTAGGAAATCTGTTTTTATATTAAATTGGTCAAAGAATGTAAACGTTTCTTTGGTAAGTAAATTTACCAATCCTCCATCGACTACCTCTTTTAAGTTTTCTTTCCTAACTTTTGGATTTACAACCCTAGCGTGCTGTGATGGTTCATCTGTGCTACTGAGCAATTTATTAGCCATTAACAACTTTTCATCGTCTGTAATGGTGGGATCAAAAAACGATAATCCCACCAACTTTGCGTTCAAATACCACAAATGGTTCGAAAATTTGGTCAGGGCTATTTCTGCAATGTCGTTGTCACATTCTTTATAGTCTAACAGACTATGCAAAATACCTAAATCTTGCTTTGGTGCAAGATGAGCTTTTGGAGCATTGAACCAAGCTTTACAATAAATTTTAAACTAGGAAAACAGAAATGGCACACACAGAACTTTCTTCTTCTTTAGACATCTTAAATTGACGACGAAAAATGAACATTTTTAAGCAGTAACTAGCCTTTGCCATCCACCTAGCGTGATGAATGGCTCCTGGAGTTCTAAAACCCACAACATTGCCGTCTAGTGATCCAACAAATACGAGAACCAACTGCAATAGCTCCTTGTAGTCATCTCTGGGGTGGCTCTCAGGTAATTTGGTCTCGAATTCAGCAGTAACATTTGCAATTACTTCTGGAGTTAGCTGCTTTTGTATTAGATTGTCACTGATACCTGTGTCGTATTTTCCTTTGTATATCTTGGGCCACGCAGTGAGGAATTTCTTGAAAATGTCTGGATGAGGTCCAGTGGTTGATCCCATTTTTGTGTCGAATACGCCTCTTAACAGAATTTCCAAGATATGGTGACGGCAAGCTAGGTATAACAATTCTATTCCTAACATTTGCTCCAATATGACGCATGCTCCTTTGAGTCTTCCCGTGTTGGATGCTGTACTGTCGAAGCACATCGCCTTGACGGTGTGGAGAAGACCCCATTCATGTAGGCATTCATATACGGCTTCGGCTTGCTCCTCTCCAGAGCTGTTTGCTGTTACAGGAACTCCCAGCAGCTGTTCCTTTTCGCCATATGAAATAGCTATAGCTATTCGCTCACATTGTTCATTTTTTAAAACACCCGGTAAAAGTTTACCGTCCCAATGGACATCCACGGGCTCTTTTTCAGGAATGTTTACTTTATCAAAAATTTTTTTATTATATTGTTCTCTGAACATTTGCCTTCTATCATGTAATAAAGTTTTCGAGACTTTGTACTCAAGAGGGTCAAGGTTTAGTGCTTCTAGAGTAGCTATTCTCGTGGCATTTCTGTCGGATACCTTACATAGATCTAATAAAATGGACAATTTCATGTTTAAAATCTCTTTAACGCCCCTTGCAAATGAAACTTTCATCATCTTGCTCTCAATGGTCCTGGATCTTCTGCAGCTTCTTCAGGGATGTCCATTTCCTCCAAGCTCTCAAGTTCCTGGTAGATGCTGTCCTCTTCAGTGTCTTCTTCTCCTTCTTCGAACTTGTCTTCATCATCCGTCTCTAAGAAGCAACAAAAGAAAGAGAAAAAAAAAGACTATAAAAACTTATCGTTTTAGCAGAATAGTAATAATACATAGGTACTACTTCTAATTATCAAAAGGTATTATTTAAAAAATATAAACTCAATCATAAAGATGCCAAATCATGCTCTCATGTACAATTTTCTTTCAATTATAATGTTTATCTTTTTTTAGAATACTAATAATAAAAAAAAACTCACCAATATCAAAAGTTGCTTTTTGGATTTGTCGGTTCATTTTTGCAAGTTCCTTTTGTACCTTGATTTCTTCAGCTCGAGACAACTTGAGATCCACTCCAGTCATGGAACCTGGGCGGCCCTTCTGCCTCTGTTTCACGAGAAACGCCTTATTTTCTTCCGATTTCATCAGAGCCAAGGCATCTTGTTGAGCAATATCAAAGAGATCATCCATTTTCAACAAACTGTTTAAATTTGTTCTTGGCCGTTTTCGATGTTTTCTTCCGGTCTTTTTGAAGAGTTCTCCACTCGGCGTGAAGTTTTTCCAGCTTAGTAATTGCATCTTGCTCATGTTTAGTCGGGATTCGAGCTTTCTCCCAAAAAATGAACACTTCTCGTATTGTAAGTTTTGCTGATTCTCTTACAGTTAATTTCACAGTACGTAAATTATAAAATAAAAGCACACAAAACTTGACGATAGTTTACAACCGGTGATCTGGTGAATGGGATAGACCACAAGAAATATTTTATCCTTTGTACACCTGATGTGGATGCCATTTCAGAGGCCAATAGGTAAATAACAGTTAACTTGGAAAATGAAACAAAATATATTGCAAACTTTAATTTCAATAAAATGTTTTCAAATCTCTTTTAAAATAATACTATAATAGTTATAAAAACAATAACACACACACTTGGAAAATTAAAAAAAAAAAACGTTAAAATATCTTCACTAGATAATTGTTCGATCTAACCAGCTCAAAGGCACTTTAGAAACTAAACTGAATAAATAAAAGGTCGGTTGTACGCTGAAGTAAAATCACCATCCCTAAAATAGAAATTAGATTAACCCTCCTTTTTACCTGTCAAACGGGTCTTTCTTTGGTAAACTAGTCAGGTAATCCCCATATAATAAAAGATTAAATTTGAACAAAAGGCACTTTATGTTTGAAAATTGAGTTCCAAAATACTTTTTAACAAAAAAATGTTAATTCCGAGACACATTATGTAAAAAAAACCCGTAAAATTCTTAGAATACTCCCAAACTGGCTCCTACTGGTACCAGGTCACGTTTTTGGGGCTAAAGGCTGTTGTAACTCGGTTTGACTTAAAATAACAACAATTATGTATAGAATATAGATTTTGAAGAACAACATTAGCTTTCTTTTGAGATATTAAGCATGTTTCTATTATTTACCGTTCTGGAGTTATGGCTCCATATGTCAGCTTTTTGGCCAAAAATTTGGATTTTTTCAAACTTTGAGCGACGAGCGGCACGGGTTCACGTCGTTTAATCGAACTGAAATTTTGGCTATCTCAATATCTGGAAAGGGGAATCGTTTTGTGGGGTCCAGACGAACAAAATTCCTACATCGATTTTTTGCGGTCACCCTAATATATATATATATATATATATATATATATATATATATATATATATATATATATATATATATATATATATATATATACATTCATTAATATAATTATAAATTAAATAAAGTGATAAGCTAAGAAAGTATTAAGTTCATGTTCAATATTTCTAAAAATAAGAAGCGAAATTTTAAATCCAGATTCTTTTTATTGCTTCATTAGTAATCCACTTAAACTTCTCAATATGTCTATCATTAACTAATACTTTATATTTTTGGAAATCTGTTAGCTCAGAGTCTTTTATTTTGTTTTCAGAATAAACTATTGCAATATGCCACAAAGCATGTTATTTTAACTTCTGTGTTAAATTCATTCAAAAAGTCCTCAAAACTAAATTTTTCCAATGGAATATTAAGCTCTTGCAGGTTTCTAACAAACTCGTCGTAATAAAATTTTACTAAGTTATCAAAATTATCTGCAATAACTTCCTGATTTACAGACGTTAATAAAAAGAAGGCCAAATCTGCAGTCGGGCTTGCCAAACCTGGATACTGAAAGTCTAAAATAATTATTTTTGGGTTCTCAGAGTCCTCAGTAATCATGATATTATTACTCCAAAAATCCAGATGGACTGCTGTCGCCCAAGGTTCCCTAATTTCTGGTTTTTGAAAAATATTTGATTCTTTGACACGTTTCCTTATTCTATCAACTAGTAACTGATATTCAGGAATATGTTGATATACTTCAAACATGGTATTTTCTAAGATGATATCCATATCTTCCGATACACTCCACGCTTGTAAATATGGCTCAATTTTTGAAGCATATATGTCTGGTTTATGAAGTCTAAGAGCCAGTGGAATGACATGAAACGTTGCTAATTTAGAGAGAACGATGTGAGTTGTGGGCAGATCAAAACCAATGTATTGATCAACATTTTTATAACCTAGAATAATAAAAAAAATACTTAGTTATATGATTTATTACTTGAGAAATTATATTTTTGGTACACATAATAGTAGTAGGGACTAATGTATGTACACCTTCGAACAAAAAAGGTCGGATGGTCAACTTTATTCACCAAGTATACAATTGTGGACTGAATGTATTAAAATTTTCATCAAATCATGAACGTATTTATTAAGAGATTCACACGCGTTCTTATTTTCATACAGTACGGGGTGATTTCCTGCAATATAAGAAATGACGTAGGTTTAGACCTACTTCCCCTAATTATTGAGCACTCTGAAGATTAGGCAGGAGACTAATGTTCTGGTGCTACTACAAGTAATTTGGCCTTATCTTTTTTTAATGAATTATTTTTATTTATCTCGATATCGTCTGTTCGAGAGAATATATAAATTCTTAAATAAACTATTTATCTGCCTGTTTGTAAAGCCTTCAAGACTTTCAGGGAAAGGTGGTTTAGATTGTAAATAGCAACATCGTACACAATTTTTAAATTTAGTTATTAAAAATCGTTGTTTTCGGAAAACTGTGTCGCTTGTAAATTTTATTTAAAACTGCAAAGAAAATTACAAATAAAGTACGCATTTAAAACATAAAGAAAAAAACCGAAAGTGGAAGTCGGACATGCTCAATTAATGTTTCGTACCGTGATTGCTTTTAAAATAAAAATTTTTGTTACGGAGGTATAAAATGGTCAGGGACTTCACAAAATATACCCTAAATGCAAGCTTTCATTTGGCACTTCCACTCGATGACCTTGAGTTATATATATATATATATATATATATATATATATATATATATATATATATATATATATATATATATATATATATATCTATATATATATATATATATATATATATATATATATATATATATATATATATATATATATATATATATATATATATATATATATATTATATATATATATATATATATATATATATATATATATATATATATATATATATATATATATATATATATATATATATATATATATATATATATATATATATATATATATATATATATTATATTTTACGTGTTCTTGGAATTAGATCATTAAACTGTTCTTGGTTTTGTTATATATTTTATTAACGTTTCGACCTTCGGAAGAGGTCTTCTTCAAAATTTGCTCTAAAAGATTACATTAGAAGAATTAAATATAGCTAGTATTAATCCGTTTGTTGTATATTTCGGGGTTAAATATTTGTGTCTTTTCGTAGTTTTTAATTTAATAAAATTGACTGCATACATTAATGAGAGCCATACCTTAGAAAGTAGTTCATTTCGTGGGGTGTTGAGTTTAAAACACTATTAATACCACATTTTTTCTTTCTACATACAAACCACTTAACTTGAGGGACTTTATATGACTGGTAGGTAGATACGGTTTAGGTTATTTACATCTGTTTTTTCGTTTATTGCAGTGGGTGTCAACCGAATATGAACGGATTCGAGAATTTCTCTTTTTTTTGTATTTATTTCGGTGTTGATAATTTTAATGTTTTTGAAATCAAAGGTATGGCTTTTATTTATTTCATGATTCGTAAGGGCTGTACTATTTTTTTTGTCGTATTTATGGCCTTTGATTCTATTTTCTAGATATTGGCTTGTTCTAGAAAATAGAATCAAAGGCCATAAATACGACAAAAAAAATAGTACAGCCCTTACGAATCATGAAATAAATAAAAGCCATACCTTTGATTTCAAAAACATCAAAATTAGCAACACCGAAATAAATACAAAAAAAAGAGAAAATTCTCGAATCCGTTCATATTCGGTTGACACCCACTGCAATAAACGAAAAAACAGATGTAAATAACCTAAACCGTATCTACCTACCAGTCATATAAAGTCCCTCAAGTTAAGTGGTTTGTATGTAGAAAGAAAAAATGTGATATTAATAGTGTTTTAAACTCAACACCCCACGAAATGAACTACTTTCTAAGGTAAGGCTCTCATTAATGTATACAGTTAATTTTATTAAATTAAAAACTACGAAAAGACACAAATATTTAACCCCGAAATATACAACAAACGGATTAATACTAGCTATATTTAATTCTTCTAATGTAATCTTTTAGAGCAAATTTTGAAGAAGACCTCTTCCGAAGGTCGAAACGTTAATAAATATATAACAAAACCAAGAACAGTTTTAATGATCTAATTCCAAGAACACGTAAAATATAAAAAATATATATATACCAAGATCAAAGAACCTTACACTCAACAAAAAAAAAAAATATATATATATATATATATATATATATATATATATATATATATATATATATATATACCAGGTGTACAAGTATGAAATGCGGATTTCTTTTTCTAAAAAAACATGTTAAAATCGGAAGAATGATAAAAAGTGCTTTATTCAAAGTATCCTCCATCGCTTGTTATACATTTTTTCCATCTTTCGGCCAACTTGTGAATACCACGCCAGTAAAAATCTTCCCCTTTTGCTGCGAACCATTCATCGAGCCATTTTTTCTTCGTACGAACCAAAGCGCTGCTCAGCAAGGGCGTGACTCATCGATGCAAACAAGGGGTAATCGGAAGGAGCCAAGTCTGGTGAGTAAGCCGCATGGGGTAGAACTTCCCCGCTGAGTGTTTCCAACGTGTCGCGAACTGGTTTTGCCGTGTGATGGAGCATTGTCATGAAGAAAAATGACTTTGTGTTGCCTTTTTCGGTATTCTGGCCTTTTTTCAAGCAGCGAACGGTTCAAATCGGTCAATTGTTGTTGGTAACGTTTAGTATTAACCGTTTTCCCAGGTTTTAACAGCTCATAATAGACCACGCCCCTCTGATCCCACCGAAAACAGAGCATCGTCTTTCTGCCAAAGCGATTCGGTCTTGCGGTCGATGTGGATGGTGCGCCTAAGTCTACCCATGATTTTTTGCGGTGGGGATTCTTAAAATAAATCCACTTTTCATCCCCTGTAACTAACAAAAACGACTTCCTTTTGTACCGAGCGAGCAAAATGTCACACGTGTTTTTGCACTTTTCCATTTGCCTGTCGTTCAACTCGTGGTACCCATCTACCGGTCTTCTGAATCTTTCCCATCTCTCGTAGCCTATTGGAAACAGCTTGTTGACTAACGTCCAATTTTACATATTCGTATTTTTTTGGCGGTTTTCCAACAGCAGTTTTCTTCAAATGAAAACAATAAATTAATGCTGTCCGCGTTGTTCGGTATAAATTTCGACATATTGAACACAACAACACAACACTATGCACACACTTTTCCAATTTATCCCTCGTGCGCGTCTGACACTTGTGGATGACACAACAAAATAACGCAGTGTCAAATCTTTATAGCACAAACTGCATTGGTGCACCATCTGTTGAAATCCGCATCCGAAATACTTGTACACCTGGTATGTATATATATATATATATATATATATATATATATATATATATATATATATATATATATATATATATATATATATATATGTTTTGAGGAATGTTCTCACGGGTGTGAAATGTAGTAGTGGTTTTGATGGACAGTTTCGCTGACGTTTCGATGGAATCTCATCCATCTTTTTCAAAGCGTTGATCACTGGTGTCTTGGCGTCAACGCCAATGCTCATTGCATGTCCGTATATACAGAATCCTTGGGAGTTTCAGTTAACACGTAGGCTGAAAAGTTTTTGGAATAGCTACTTATTTTTTTTACAAAAGTCGGCTTTATTCATCAGCATCGTCTCCTTCAAGAGCGATACAATTAGTCCAACGCTTTTCTAACATTTCTATACCTTTCTTGTAAAAGAATTTGTCTTTGCCTTCAAATTAGGCCTCAGAGTCGGCGATAACTTCTTAATTGGGGCCAAATCCTGTTCCTGCGAGTATTTTCTGAGGTCTGCGAATAAATATTAGTCGCTGGGGGCCAAATCTGGATACGGTGGATGAGGAAGCAATTCGAACTTCAATTCATCCATCGTAACCATTGTCTTGTGACACGGTGCATTGTCTTGTTGAAAGAACACTTTTTTCTTGTTCATTTGGGGCCGTTTCTTTACGATTTCTGCCTTCAAATGCACCAATAACTTTAAATAATATTTACTATTGATGGTTTTGCCCTTCTCAGCATAGTCGATGAAAATTATTCCATGCGCATCCTAAAATACAGAGGCCAAAAGCTTCCCAACCGACTATTGTGTCTTTGGTCGCTTCGGGCGGCTTTCACCGGCTGCTGTCCACTCAGCTGACTACCGATTTGATTCCGGTGTGTAGTGGTGGATCCATGTTTTATCCATTGTCACATATCGCATGAAAAAATCCTTTTAATTGCGCTTAAACAGGTCCAAACAGAGCTCAGAATCATTAACACGTTGTTGTTTTTGGTCCACTGTGAGCAAACGCGGTACCCATTTTGAACAGAGCCTTCTCATGCTCAAATGTTCATGTAAAATATGACCAACACTTTCTTTTGATACCTTTAGGGTGTCTGCTATCTCACGCAATACTTTACGGTCATCCAAATCAATTTTGTGGATTTTTTTCAAGTTTTCCGGTTTAACCTCCTCATTTGGGCGTTCAGAGCGTTCACCATCATTTTTATCTGTACGACTGCATTTAAATTCAGCATACCAGTAAATTAAGAATGATTTTCCAGGGGCACAGGCCCCGTAACACTTATCAAGCCATTTCTTTGTTTGAACGGTATTTTTTTTACATCAAAAAACAGTGTTTAATCAACATTCCAAATTCGATTTTTTCCATTGTTTTAAAAATATCAAAAGTAGCGCCACTAAAACCACTGTAACTTGTAAACTAATCGTCGAAATGTCATGAAATTTTAACACGTATTGTTTGAAGGTTGGTACTTTCTAAAAATCATATGGATTTTTTGAAAAAGGCGACATCTATGTGTCAAACCAAAAACTTTTCAGCTTACGTGTTATTAGTAGGAAATTGGACTTTTATGCCATTATTACCTTAATTATAATTAAATTTCCACAGTGCGGGTCCAGTAAAACATTTAGAATAGAAATATTAAACATATCGGATTCCTCAACGGTAAGGCTACACAAATGGACATGTAACATGCTACGTATCTAGCTAAGAGCTTAGTGGGAAAAGTCAAAATAAATATTGAGATGAATTAAGGAATTTAATATTATATCAAAACTAGGGCTCGTACCAAGCGCTAATATATCATTTTACTACCCCATTTCCGTTACAGGAACTTTAATTTATCCTTATACGAGTATAAGACCAAACTCGCCCAAATATATAAAAGTTAAAAGCAGTAACAAATTTAGTATTGTAATGATTAGAGACCGGATTATATGCATTTGCATATTTTCATATGCATTTGCATATTTAGACCATTCTCACCGATTATTGCATATTTTACCCAAAATCTAGTAATGATGCATATTTTCCCTATATTTACAATATTTCTCGGTATTACTAGGCAATTGAATTGCTCAGGGTATTGTTAATGTCGCCGTCTGGAACCGATCTTATCGCCGGAACATTACCTGCAATAGTCTAAACATCGATTAGGTTATAGTGCCAAGGGAATACCCAAAATCACGACGGTATTTCATTCCTTTGTTTCTTGGTCGGGATATTAAGTGATAAGTAGTTAGTTTCTAAGAATATTTGTTTGAGCGGGGATCAAATAGACAATTTTCTCGAAGACGAATTTTTATTTTAAAACAAGATATCAGTTTTAACATTATTGTTGACGCGCTTGCATCAGTGTAGTCTTTTTGCAATGTTTAACTGGTACCATGCCACCCGCAAAAAAAGTGTCTCTTCGTGGGTAGCTGATTATCCCGGAACATTTACATACGGCAAAAATGTTTTATATTGTCGAATTTGCGAGAAAAATGTTTCGTGCACAAAAAAGTTTCAAATTGACCAGCATGTCAAGATAAGTCTTCATATCGCAGGATTACAAAAAAAAAAGGCCCACGATAACAACTTATAACAGCAGCAAGTAGCAGTGATTCCACTTCTATAGGCAAACAAAAAAACCACTTTAGCATGGATTTATGTGAAGTATTGCTTGCAAGTAATATTCTTCTCTACAAACTTACAACTCCTACATTCAAAGATTTTCTGCGAAAAATTGCTTGAATCAAAAAATACCAGACGAATCAACACAGCGTTAAAATTATATACCAACAATTTACCAACATGTTCTGTAAGAAATACGTAATGAACTTAAGGATGACATTATTTGGATTTCAGCTGATGAAACTACCGACAGTTGTGGTCGCTATATTGCGAATTTAATTGTAGGTGCATTAAGATTAGAGCCTTTTCCTTCCTATTTGGTTGCCTGCAAAGAATTTGACAAGACAAATCATTCTACGATCGCCAGATTTGTGAATGAGGGTATTAAAAAAATATTTCCTGAATCTTCTGCAGATGAAAGAGTGTTTATATTTCTCTCAGATGCTGCTCCCTATATGATCAAGGCATCCAAAGTCCTCCAAATATTTTATCCAAATTTAATTCCTGTGACGTGCTTTGCTCACGGAGTCCATCGACTCGCTGAAGAAGTACGATCCACGTTTGGAAATGTAAATAAACTGATTTCATCAGCAAAGAAAGTGTTTCTTAAGGCACCTGCTCGCAATAATGCCTATAAAGAAAAACTGCCAAATGTGTCTTTACCTCTCGAACCAGTGGTAATTCGATGGGGGAACATGGATTGAAGCTGTACTATTTTACAATGGACATTTCGAGGCCATCAAAGGTGTAGTAAATGACTTCGATAATGCAGAGGCTATGACATTTCGTCAATCCAAGGAAGCATTTAACGATTCTGATATTAAAAAAAACATAGCTTTGATTAGCACTTTTCCCACATACCTGCGGGTATTAAAAAGCTTGAAACTCGAGGTTTGGCGTTGACAGAATCAATTCAGTTAATGAATAAAATCCATCAAATAAACTCCACATTGCCAGATGTATTCCCGCGTAGAGTTAAAGAAAAGTTTGAAAAAATTTTGTGCATAACCCAGGCTTTGAACCTTTGTGTCAAATTGATAGTTTTATTAATGGGACGGGTGAACTTTTGCCAGAAACAAAAAGTGCTAACATATGTTAGCACCCAAATTCAAATACCCCAGTTACCTCCGTAGATGTGGAACGGTCTTTTCCACTTATAAAAATATTTTAAGTGATCGAAGACACAATCTTACTACCCAACATTTGGAACAATACCTTATTGTTTACGTGTACAAGAATACAAATGTTAAATAATGTTAAAAAATGTTAAATAATTGTTAATTAAATTTAAACATCGTCGACAACTTGTTAATTTTATGCTGCTTTTGAAATAAAAAACTAAAAATTACTACTTTTATTATTATTTAATATTGCATATTTTGACCCTTTTCATGCATATTTTAAGCATTTTTCATGCATATTTGCATGCATATTTCAAGATTTTTATGTTGCATATAATCCGGTCTCTAGTAATGATACAATGATTCTTGAAATTATGTTATAAGAGCTGATATTAATGTTACAAAATGGTTTATTTTGAGATATTCAGAAAACTTTAAAAAAAGGTGTAGATAATTGCACTCTCCTATTTGGGCAGTTTTGACAAGTTTCTGAAATCTGTGTATATTCGCTCTGTAGGGGGAAGATATTAACACATTATTCTACTAACCTAAATAGTGCAAATTTTCTGTTAAAATTACAGCATTTAAATTACTTTCTTTGTTTGTTGGATCCAAAGTTATTCTGGACCCATACACTTTCTGAAAGAAATCAATTGTTTTCGTAATCCCGTGGTCTTCTTGAAACTGTATCATGGTGGGAATGACTATGTTGTACCAATTGATTTCTAATTGAAAGAAGACTTGTTGGTAAGGATCGATTTCATGGTTTGGAAGTTCAGGTTTGTTGCATTTTGCTACAGCGTGTATATCTTTGATTTTATTGCCTTTTTTCACCTAAAATAAATAATAAGTAATTACTACATAATAATACAACTCGGTGGCTCACATATAGGCATAATAGAGGAGGTGAGAGTAGATAGCTTCGGATATTTTATGCTATTTCCTATTCAGGGTCTTCAGGGTCAATTTTGCCCCAGTTATTTCGATTGTTTTATTTTTAGTCGTATTGTAATTAAATAAAGAAAGTGAGTATAATAGGTCGGTAAAATAAGTTATCTAATACTTCATTTCCAAGCACAAGGTCTAAAATAAATACTGCATTTGACATATAAACATATTCAATAAAATATTTTTCGCTCCATGATCTTAATTTAATTTATTTATTTATTTTGTTTATTTATTTATCATACATGCCTTACAGGTTACAAGACCCAACTACAAGGCCGAAGATACAGATAAGAGCCACTATACATAGAAATGTAATACAATAATAGAGTATTAAGCAGATACAAATTCCAATCACAATAATAATAATAATAATAATAAAAACAATTAGCTATGAAAACAATAAGAAAGGAAAGATGCCACAGGCCCTCAGTGTTGCAATATTTTACTCATCGTTAACATACGAGGCTGGTTTGAAAAGTCCGTGCAAAAATAAAAACTACTTATGTGTTTGGGGTAAACCTTTTTTATTTTTCGACATAGTCTCCTTTTAGGCTTATACACTTCGTCCAACGATGTTCTAGTTTGTTGATCCCTTCCGAATAATAGGATTTGTCCAAGTCTGCAAAATATCCATTAGTGTCTGCAATCACCTCCTCGTTTGAATAAAATCTTTGTCCCGCCAGCCATTTCTTCAAATTGGGGAACAAATAGTAGTCCGAGGGAGCCAAGTCTGGAGAATAGGGGGGATGCGAAACGAGTTGGAATCCTATTTCCATTAATTTTGCGACCACAACTGCTGAGGTGTGTGCTGGTGCGTTATCGTGATGGAAAAGGACTTTCTTGTGGGCCAATCACGGGCGTTTTTCTTGCAGCTCGGTTTTCAAACGGTCCAATAACGATGAATAATATTCACCTGTAATAGTTTTACCCTTTTCCAGATAGTCGATGAGGATTATCCCTTGCGAATCCCAAAAGACAGTCGCCATAACCTTTCCGGCCGAAGGAACGGTCTTCGCCTTTTTTGGTACAGATTCCCCCTTGGTAACCCATTGTTTAGATTGTTGTTGGGTCTCAGGAGTATAGTAATGTATCCATGTTTCATCTACAGTGACGAAACGACGCTTAAAGTCCTCCGGATTCTTCTGGAACAGCTGCAAACCATCCTTGCAACACTTCACACGATTTCGTTTTTGGTCAAGCGTGAGCAATCGCGGCACCCATCTTGCGGATAGCTTTCTCATGTCCAAATATTTATGCAAAATATTATGTACCCGTTCAGTCGAGATGCCCACAGCACTAGCAATCTCACGCACCTTAACTCTTCTGTCATCCATCACCATATCATGGATTTGATCAATGATTTCTGGAGTCGTAACCTCCACAGGCCGTCCAGAACGTTCAGCGTCACTTGTGCCCATATGGCCAGTCCGAAAATTTTGAAACCACTTATAAACTGTTCTAATAGTCTCCTGAGGCGTTTTGCCTTTCATAAAGTAATGCTTAATCACCACACGAAATTCTTTTTCGTCCATTTCTTGAAAATCACTCGACTTCCTTGATTCACACGAATGCCAAACACAAAGAAATAGACCAATATGGCTGAAACTTGGTGTGCGTTCATTCAAGAGATGCTACTAACTAAACATGACCTCGATACGCGCCGGTGGTGCCATCTCTCGGACTTTGCACGGACTTTTCAAACCAGCCTCGTAGATGTGTTGAAAAAGTCGATGCTTATTTCTTGATTATACATACATACATTTGAAAAAAGTTGGGAAAATATTAATATATTTGTTCTTGGAATAGGTAGATAAAAAGTGTTATATTGTCTGCTAGTTATACGCGGTACACTAAAATTTATTCTTGACAGAATAGCCGGAGAATCTATACCATTATTTATAATTTTGAACAGAGTCGTCAATAGCAAGTAACCACGACGAACCTTTAATAACGAACAGCCGTTATCTGCAAGTAGTACCTCATGCGGAAACCCCTGTTGTGGATAGATACCATCTCGTTTAGAGCTAATATATTTTAACAATTTGCGCTGGACCCTCTTCAGATTATCAGTATGGGTGTTATAGCCTGGAGACCAGACCGTAGCAGCGTATTCCAATTTAGAACGAACATAACAAATATATAAAGTTTTAATTATGTCAGGAATTATGAAAGTCACCGGTGCAGCGTGCAATAAAGCCATATGTTTTAAAAGCTTCAGAGATTATGGTGTTTATATGATCTGTAAAAGAAAGTCTTAGATCAAATGTTACGCGCAAGTTCCTGAAGACAATTACACGGGAGATATTACTGTTATCTAGCAAATAATTATGAATAATCGGTGAGATTTTATTTGAGAAAGACATGATGTTACATTTCTTAATATTAACGCACCATTGGCCAATTATCTGTAAGTCCTTCTGAAGATTTATGCAATCCCGAATACCTCTTACCCTGCTGTATAATTTTACATCATCGGCATAGAGTAAATAACCAACATCTAAACCCTTCCCAATATAATTTATAAAAAGAGTCCCAATACAGACCCTTGGGGAAGCCTCAGAATTAGCATCATAAGATCTTGATTTAGAACCATAAATTTCTAGATATTTGCTTACGATTAGTAAGGTAAGAATGAATCAAGGACATCAATGAATCTGAAAAACCAAAATATAACAGTCTATTAAGTAGGAGAGAAAAATCCAGCCGATCAAAGGCTTTGGTGAAATCTAAATAAATTATATCCATTTGGCAACCCTCGTCAATTGCCTCTGTTATTTCTTGAGTTATAGTAATTAAATTTGTAGATGTAGACCTACCCTTGTAGAAACCATGCTGATGAGGGGTTATCAAGTTTTTCGTAGCATAAAATATATGATCGTGTAATAAAAAATTCAAAGATTTTACTAAAATTACATATTATTGACACTGGTCTGTAATTACTGATATTTGATCTATCTCCTTTTTTAAAAACAGGACTGACTTTAAAGGTTTTTCATAATTCCGGGAAAGTACTCGTCTTCAAGCTTAAGTTGAACAGAGTTAACAGTGGTTTGGCTAAAACAAACCTACAATCACGAATAAAAAAGGCTGGAAGTAAATCCGGGCCCGCAGTAAATTTTGGTTTTAGTCTTGTTATGACATTAATAACGTCTGATTCACAAAAGGTACTGACTGTGACAATAGGCCAGGAAGCCACGACATCCTCACTGATTAATCTATCCAAAGTTGGACGGGAAACTGATTGTTCGAAATAAGTTGCAAAAGCGTTTAGAATATCTGATGCCGAATTCAAAGTACTCCTGTCATAAGTCATACTACTAGGTATACCCTTCTGTTCTCTTTTGTTTTTAACAAATGACCAAAACTGCTGTGGATTAATCTTTATATTCTCTTCTGTTATCTGAATAAAGCATCTATAAGATTCTGTAGTATGCCGTTTTATTTCCTATCTCAACGTTTTGAACTTTTCAAACTGATCCATGTCTCCATACTTTTTATATTTTCTATGACATAAGGCTTTCTGCTTTATCTTAAGTAATAAATCACGCGAGAACCACGGAGGGTATTTTCTGCTATAACGTTTTAAATACTTCGGTACATACTCATCTATTATTTCATACAATTTCTTATAGAAACTGTTACAGGCTTCATCAATACATGTAATATTGTTTAGAATTGACCAATCGATTTTCATAAGGTAGATATACAACATAGTATAATCGGCTTTTTTGAAATTATAGTCGCCTTGAAAATTTATCTGAAAATCGCTTTTATCATTCATCGATTGGCAGTATTTCAATGTAACTACTAGTGCCGGATGATGAACGTCCTCTTCAATAAACACATCGACTGTTCTTTCAACTTCGCACTTTTCATTATTATGCATCACCAAGTTGTCAACACTCACCCTCACTGCGGCTATGTTTTCATTCGACCGGCCGGTACGAGGACGGCCACTGCTTTTCGCGGTCAGAATTAAACCACTAACCTCAAATTTTTTGATTAACTGCACCACAATGTTGCGTGATGATGACCAAAAGACGTACGGACTTTTCGAATCGTTTCTACAAAATTTTCACCATTTTTGTAGTGATTTTCACACAATTTCTATGCGTTGCTCGTTCGTATAATTCTCCATGATTAAACCTCAATACTTCCTGATACCAGTTATCAAAGATTAGTACTCTATGTTCTCCACAAAAAACATGGCGCGCAATTTAAAATGACATGTCTTTTTGAGACACCTTTTACAAAGAAAAGTGTGCGTAAGTATTATATTATATATATTTTTGAACTCGTGTTTTCACAAGCTTTCATTTGACACCCTACTCGATGACCTGGTAATTTTTTTTTCCGATTTCAACCCCCAAAATTAACTCTTTAAGTCAAAATTTAACTTTCAAAACTAAACGGCTCTGATAAGGCCATTAATTCCTATATTAGTGCTAAATTTCAACTTTCTATGCCAAAGAGTTTCGGAGAAAATGGGGTGTGACAGACAGACACCGAAGTGATCTTATAAGTGTTCCGTACGGAACACTAAATAGTGCATGGATATTATTATCGCTTCCTGTATGACTACATTTTTAATGTTATCCCGCTTGATCTAGTCATAACTACGATATATGTCCGTTAAGGTGATTCTAAATTTTACTTTTTTTGGAACGTACCTTAAAATCAACTTTGTATAAAACACTGGAGTAATTTTCTCCTGGAGGTAATAATGATGTTACATTTTGCTCTATTACTTCACAGCCAATACTGTCGTTAATTAAATCTTCTAAATTTTCTATTTTATTTTTACTGGCCATATTCTTAAATTCTTGATCTTTCCCAATAAACTACGCTATTTATTTTCATTTCAACACATGCTAGAACATCAGCTCGCAAATTACTGAGTTCTGGATTGTTTATTTATTGGTAAGCGCATGTGCTGGCGCATATGCACTAGTTAAAGATAATAAACTTGAGAAACATACCATTTATGTCAGACATTAGGGAACTATCGAACACAACTTACAGATGAACTAGACACCATCGGTATGATGACGTAATTTAATTATTTATTTATTTTTAACATTTGCAGTTATAAGAAAGTAATGCAATTATCATTGTTAGCCTCTTAAATCTGAAGGTCGCATTTGATCTGCATCAAAAATAGTATAAAGCATGCGAACATTTGTTTTATGAAATTTTTTTAGGGCAAATAGGGATTTCTCGGTGTGACAGCTCCAAAAAATCGATTATTTTCTTGCAAGTTTCTAAAGTAAAATATATTGAGAGTATACTATAAAAATTTTAGACCGAAATTTTAAATGCTTACGAAGTTATAGCATACAGAAAAGAGCCCGTCGTCAGCCTGCCACTCTACCCACGGCAGCTGCAACCATCTGACCTGCTCTATTGTTCTTTCGGTACCGTTATACTTGCGCTTATTGTTTATATACTATTTTTAAGCAACAACAAGTTTTCTGTAGACTTTTCAACCTGTTCTACAAGAAAGGAATATTTTTGTCCTGCTAGAAATCCGCTATAGTTCAGTCGATACCAAAAAGAAGCAAGATCACGCCAAATAAGTGCCTACCAGTCGCACTGCCTTCAGTAATATAGGAAATTATGGAAAATTCTTTCAATTGGTATCTTGTAAGGTGTGAACTTACCCGCTTTTTGAGGCGTTGTGAAAAGTTGTTTTTCCCACGCTTGGGCGCAACTTTCTTGCAACCTCTTTTTAATTTCTGATAATGAATTGAGTGGATCCTTATTTTAAAAGAACTAAAGAAATTAAACACACACTAGCTCAGTTTTCCTTGGTAGAGAGATATGGGTAAGAGATAATTTTTGTACGTCTTTTTGGAATTATTTTTTCTTATTTTTTTAAAAAACCTCAGCTGTACGACTTTTTGGGCACCATTCATTTTAAAATAGAAAGGATCTAACTTCAGCTAAAAAAATGAAAAAATACTGAAAGGGTGTACAGTTGTTAAATAAAAAAAACAGTTTGGTACAGCCGTCATTATCCTGAAAAGTAAGATAGGTATTCAGTGAGACACTAGCTTTAATCCACAAAAAGAAAATTTATTCGTGATTTTAAAATAAAAGTTCTAACCTCTGCGGTTTTAAGGATTACAAAAAATTCTAGCCTAACAGGTAGTTATTATTATTAGAGTCCCTAAATCAGACATTTAAATTCTAAAACCTGACTACCCCCGAAAGCGAAGAATCGTGATTTTCACTTCACCTTTTGTCAGTTCAAATTGCTATTAAGACACTTACTTCGGGAATAGGTCTATTGATGAATGTTCTGGTAACTTACGGTTTTTATTTGGGCTTCTAGGCCTTCGATGGAACACAAAACCGATTTTACACTTTGTAGGAATCACTTAGAGCCCACTACGGCTTTACGTTAGAAAAAAACTCGTGCTTTACTTGGCTCTCATAATTGTTGCTATGAGCCTCTACTGCGGCTCGGTCGAAGTAAGCCTGGCTGCGGCTCGATCGAAATTAGCCTACTTGGCAGCTCTCGGTCGAAATAACCTACTTGGCGGCTCGGTGGAAAATAAGCCTCTCTTCCTGTCCACCGGACTCTTAAATAAACCGCGGGCACTCTCTCGGTAATATGGCTACGCCGGAACCAAAAAAAACCGGATACAAACATTTAACCAATCCCGGCGTATCGAGAGATTCGGTCGCAACCCGCACAGCACACTATATACCGAACGGCTTGGAATTTCTGATTAATATACCGTTCGATACAAAAATGAAAAGAAGTACAATTTAAAGTGAAAAATCAGTAACATTACATGGTCTTAAAATCTAAGAAAAAATGAATGTTACAATCTTTTAAAATATCTGGAAGGATTCAATATTATTATTATTATAATTATGTCTCTCGTAACCAAAGGTCAACTGGAGATCTTTTTACTTGTTTCACATAGTTTGGAATAACGCAATTGAAATTTTAAAAAAGTTCAAGCGGTTACACTTGATATTTTTAAGCTAAGCTATACTCTTATGGAATATCTGAAAAGTTTTGTTGATTGCTTTCGTATTTCCTTAGAGAGCGATCTTTACGCGTGATCGTTGACAAGTTTCTTTCCAATAACTTTCCATTTAATGCCGGTATTCCACAAGGCTTTATACGGTCTCCTGTTCTTTTTCTCTTTTGCTTTAATGATCTACTGGAATAGATCTGGAATACAATCTATGGCTTTGCTGATACAGTACGCTTATCTCTTCCTGAGGCGTTGAAAATTGAAAAAATTATTCCGGTATATAAAAAGGGTAAAAAAGATTGTATTGAAAATTACCGGCCTATCGCGCTGCTCCCTATATTATCAAAAATTGTGGAAAGAGTAACGATTAATAAAATATTAGCATTTGTAATAAAGTACAGCATCTTGCATGGGGCACAAAATGGATTTCTCAAGGGCAAATCCACAATATCGGCAATTTACGAATTTACTAATAAAGTTTACACAAATCTAGATCTGAAAATGAAAATATTAGCCCTATTTATGGACTTAAGTAAGGCGTTTGACCTTGTAAATCACGATCTTCTGCTGGATAAGTTGAATGCGTATGGATTGAGGGGAAAAATTAATGAACTACTTAAGAGTTACTTAACTGGGAGAACCCAACTCGTACATGTAAATACAGCAAAGTCGAACATATTACGGATAAATATAGGTGTACCGCAGCGATCTGTCTTAGGACCTCTGTTGTTTTTGCTTTTTTGTGCTAATATAGAAGAGCAACATAATCTCATCATGTTTACCGATGTTAATAGTTACGTTTGCTCTCACAAAAGTAAAGAAGAAGTGCTAGTGTGTGCACAAGATATTTTAAATAATTTTTTAAAATGGTTTAATGCAAATAAATTGTGTATAAATACACAAAATACTGTATTCATTGATTTTACTCCTCGAACTAAAGCAATATCTGAAAGTTATCTATTAAAAATTCAAGGGAAAAGTATCCAACAAGTAGATGAAGTAAAATTTTTAGGAATACATTTGGAAAATAGCTTAAGTTGGAAAAGCCATGTTGAAGCTCTTTGCAGGACTTTATCATCGTCGTGTTTTGCATTATATAAACTGAAAGATTTGACCAATAGAAATGTTTTGTTGTCTTATTACTATGCACATTTCTATTCAAGAATTAAGTATGGCATAATTTTTTGGGGTTGTTCTTCTTACAGCCTCAGGGTTTCTCGACTACAAAAGAGAGCTATGAGAGCGATAGTTAACGCTCAGAGAAGTGCATCCTGTGTGCGGATTTTTAGGGAGTTAAGGATCCTCACAGTACCTTGTATTTTCATGGTTGAAATTTTGTTATTTGTGAAACAGAAACCACAGAATTTTGTTACTATCAATTATTATCACGATTATAATACAAGGTACGGTGATAACTATGTTATTCCAGTCCAAAGCTTGTCCACAACGGAAAACAATCCCCGTTATATTGGCATTCACCTATTTATTAAATTGCCCCCCCGATTTCGAAATATTGATAATATAAAATTGTATAAAAGAACATTAATTAATTTTTTTTTGGAAAAATGTTACTATAGTATAAACGATTTTTTAACAAATAGAGGCTACTAATGTTAAGATGCTAACTTTTGTTTGCTTTATTACATTTATGTAAATTCATTTGTAATACTTCTTCTCACTCATTTAAAATAGGGCCTGATTTGTCCTATGCTATTGTGTATGGTCTTCTGTATTAATAAAGTTTATTTATTTATTTATCTATATTTACATCGAATGCTCCAAAATCAACAACTCATGCAAATATCTGCAATCGGCACTCAGTAGAATGTCGTTAATAATAAAAACCTAGAAGACGTTCTATCATGCGGTGACAGTTTCCAATCAGAATTTAACGCTGCAAAAACCCAGGTGGCAATAATTTCTAAAAAATAATTCAACTTGCTGAGTGTTAACTTAGGAGCAAACATATCTTGTAACGAACATATTGTATGCATAACAAAGGAAGCTTCTCAAAAGCCCGGAATATTATTTTGACTAGAAAATTTGACGCTCCATAACAACTGTTAATTCTGTACAAAGCTCAAATTCGATCAACAATGAAATCCTGTTCCTATGTTCGGGGTTCTGCTCCAAAATGTTAGATTCTACTTAGAGGAGAGCTGTCTGTCTGATTGGCAAAACCAGAACTTTGCAACCTTGATTTCTCGGAACATCGAAAAATGGTTGATGACTTGAGATGATTCTAGAAGCACTTTCATGTAAAGCATTCGATGAACATATCCCCTTTAATTCCTCGCAGGACAGTGCATTGTAGGAATACACGTCTCGGTAATATATCATATCCGTATGAGTTTTATCTTGTCCATCCTCGTAGCACCCTTATCAAAAATTCTTTTTTATGGAGAACCTTACCCCTTGGGAATGATTTTCCTAGGGAGTACAATTTGCCGAGATTTAAGACTAACGTAAATTGATTTTTTCGAACACACGTCGGTCCTGTAGTACGTGTCGTCTGCCCATAAAGAAAAGAAAAAAGATAAGAATTGTAACAATATTTTTCTAATTCATACAGTCCTTTCCAAAACATTTTTAATTTAATTATCTCTACGTTTCTAATACAGTATATTTTTTAGAAACAGCTTTAGGTTTATCCTGGATATAACTTTAATATAGCTTTCAGTTTAATTTTAATAAAAAAAAACATATTTATGAAAGTTCCGTCTGAATGAAGTTTGCAACAAACTTTATTGTTTTTTTCAACATTTAACAGAATAAAGCAGTGTCATGCGATATACAACACAAAGGATATAGGACTATCAAAAAACTTTTTTATTTCTCTTTATTTATTTAGTAAAAAAAGAAAATCACACTTGTTTAAAAACCGGTTTACCAAACATTGTCAATATGATTTGTGTGAGTAACGAAAAATACTCCTATAATAATTTACTTAGTGTTTTTTTGTGTGTTAAGTATACTTACTTAATTTCATCATCTTATGATCCTGATCGAAAAAGGATGAAATATTAACGTCATTAACAATGTCCCCTGCTATTTGGAAGATCTCGTAATAAAGCAAGATATTGTGGATGGCCATTGCACAAAATTACCTACTGATGGAGTTTCTCCCTCCCGGGCAGTGTGTTTCGGTATATGTGTGAGAATAAGCGACATTCAAGATGGCATTATGCCTGCACATGGAGGGCACAATCATGAGCATGTTCATTACAGGTTGAATATTTTTTATTCTACGCTTCAGTAGGACGTAAAGGACTCAAAAGATCTTTCTGTTCGTAATACTTTCAGAAGAAGCTATTGAAAAGGGGTTGACATTTTTTACCAAATATATATATATATATATATATATATATATATATATATATATATATATATATATATATATATATATACACTAGACGTGCCCGCGGCTTGATTCTCTACTATCGTCACTGTTTATTCCTTATGTTACCTAACGTAATAAAATATCTGCCATTATTTCCCCTTATCTCTCATTATTTCTCCTTATCTCTACATAATTTCCATTATCTAAGTTTATCTCTGCTCATCTCCCATTATTTCTCCTTATCTCCCATTATTTCTCCTTATCTCTCATTATCTCACCTTATCTCCCATTATCTAGGCTTATCTCGACTTATCTCGCAATATTTCTCCTTATCTCCCATTATTTCTCCTTATCTCCCATTATCTCACCATAACTCCCATTACCTAAACTTATCTCTGCTTATCTCCCATTATTTCTCCTTATCTCCCATTATTTATACTTATCTTCCATTATCTCACCTTATCTCCCATTATCTAGGCCTATATCGAATTATATAGAACATATGTATAAATTTATAAAAACACGTAAATCGGATAAGTGGCTCTCAAGTGATAAGCGCTCTAACGGACAGACAGACAGACAGAGAGGCGTTGCATTTTATATATATTATATTCTTTGCAATATGATATTGTTCCATTTTTAATGGTTTAGGCAGTGTATTGCAAGAGAACGCGCTAACGCTAACCCTTTTTTTTCCGACTTGATTCATTATTATCGTCACTGCTTATTCTTTATGTTACCTAACGCAATAAAATATATCCTATAACCAAAGAACATATGTATGTTTAAAAAAAAAGCACGTAAATCGGATAAGTGGTTCTCCAGTGATAAGCGCACTAACGGACAGACAGACAGAGAGACGTTGCATTTTATATATATTATAGATATAAATTATTATTATATAACCTGGCCAAAAAATATATGTATGAATTTAAAAAAAGACACGTAAACCGGATAAGTGGTTCTCGCGTGATAAACGCACTAATGGACAGACAGGTAGACAGAGAGACATTGCATTTTATACATATTATAGATTATAGATATTCTCTGCTACATAATATTGTTCCATATTTAATGCTTTAGGCTCTGTATTGCAAGAGAACGCAGTAGCGGCAAACTTTTTTCTGACTTCATTTACTATTATCATCACTGCTCATTTCTTATGCTACCTATCGTAATAAATATAGCCTATAACCTGGCCAGAGAACATATGTATGTTTGAAAAAAAAAGTACGTAAATCGGATAAGTGGTTCTCCAGTGATAAACGCACTAACGGATAGACAGACAGACAGACAGACAAAGAGACGTTGCATTTTATATATATTATAGATATATATATATATATATATATATATATATAATATATATATATATATATATATATATATATATATATATATATACTCGTATATGTCAGACGTTCATATAACATTTTGTACTACGCCCCCCGTATTAATTGTTTTATTCATTATTTTGCGAAAACGTTGTAAATTAAAACTTGTAATTCAGACAATTTTGAAATCAGTGTTCTTGCTAAAATACAATAAATTGTATATAAGAATACAATGAGTACACTGCTGAAATATGGACTTTCTTAAATTTCAGTGGTTTAACATTGATTTACATATGCATGGTTGTCAAATCGCGCAGCTTGCAACGAATGTTGGCAATGTGTTGACCATTCCTCTGTCGGCCTGCATCCGAAAACGACCTTCGATTGGGAGACGGTATGCCTTCAAGTTTTAGATATATTTTAATGTATGTTACCACGATATTCCGCCAGTATGGAAATAAATACTCGAAGTCCTGTTCTTTCGTTTGTCGATCCTATGTCGACTGATGACCCGCGAGACGCGCCACGTGGTGGATTGACCAAGGAGAGAACAATAGGTAGACGGCTGAAATATGAACTGTGTCTATTTTCAGTGTTTTCTGATTGAACCATATAATTTACATATTATATATCCCTATTGTGTATATATATATATATATATATATATATATATATATATATATATATATATATATATATATATATACATATATATATATATTTATATATATATATATATATATATATATATATATATACGAGGCTGGTTTGAAAAGTCCGTGCAAAAATAAAAACTACTTATGTGTTTGGGGTAAACCTTTTTTATTTTTCGACATAGTCTCCTTTTAGGCTTATACACTTCGTCTAACGATGTTCTAGTTTGTTGATCCCTTCCGAATAATAGGATTTGTCCAAGTCTGCAAAATATCCATTAGTGTCTGCAATCACCTCCTCGTTTGAATAAAATCTTTGTCCCGCCAGCCATTTCTTCAAATTGGGGAACAAATAGTAGTCCGAGGGAGCCAAGTCTGGAGAATAGGGGGATGTGAAACGAGTTGGAATCCTATTTCCATTAATTTTGCGACCACAACTGCTGAGGTGTGTGCTGGTGCGTTGTCGTGATGGAAAAGGACTTTCTTGTGGGCCAATCGCGGGCGTTTTTCTTGCAGCTCGGTTTTCAAAACGGTCCAATAACGATGAATAATATTCACCTGTAATAGTTTTACCCCTTTTCCAGATAGTCGATGAGGATTATCCCTTGCGAATCCCAAAAGACAGTCGCCATAACCTTTCCGGCCGAACGAACGGTCTTCGCCTTTTTGGTGCAGATTCCCCCTTGGTAACCCATTGTTTAGATTGTTGTTTGGTCTCAGAAGTATAGTAATGTATCCATGTTTCATCCACAGTGACGAAACGACGCTTAAAGTCCTCCGGATTCTTCTGGAACAGCTGCAAACCATCCTTGCAACACTTCACACGATTCCGTTTTTGGTCAAGCGTGAGCAAATCGCGGCACCCATCTTGCGGATAGCTTTCTCATATCCAAATGTTTATGCAAAATATTATGTACCCGTTCAGTCGAGATGCCCACAGCACTAGCAATCTCACGCACCTAACTCTTCTGTCATCCATCACCATATCATGGATTTTATCAATGATTTCTGGAGTCGTAACCAGCCGTCCAGAACGTTCAGGGTAACTTGTGCCCATATGGCCAGTCCGAAAATTTTGAAACCACTTATAAACTGTTCTAATCAAAGGTGCAGAGTCACCATAATGTTTATCAAGCTTCTCTTTAGTCTCTGAGGCGTTTTGCCTTTCATAAAGTAATGTTTAATCACCACACGAAATTCTTTTTCGTCCATTTTCTTGAAAATCACTCGACTTCCTTGATTCACACGAATGCCAAACACAAAGAAATAAAACCAATATTGCTGATGTGTTTAAGTGAGGTTAAGTCATATGAACGGATTGTGGGATAAAAGGGTTGGTTGCGGTACTGGAACAAGTAGAAATGAAACAGCAACTCACTGGGTTAAATGAGATGATGTGAACTCTGTGTTTGAATCTCGTATTAGGACTGATGTGATTTCGCTATTCGTCATACTGATTCGAAGCACCGAATGTTCCTGTAGAAGATGATAAAAATATATGAAAATATCAAGAGCATTTAGTGTTGGATAATACGTTAAATGTAGTTATGATGATACGAGTACTTTATCGTTTTATCGCACGTAGACAGGACCTGACGATATGCAGTAGTTTATGAGGGAACTACATGACTTTGCGAACGACTTTCTTTGTTCTCTATAAATGGATCATCTTTCACCTGAGAAATAAAAGAAAATTTATCATGCATCACAATGTCACATTTGCAAGAAATTATTTGGTACAAAAAATAAAAAAAGTTAGGGACCATAACCATCTTACTGGTAAACGTAGGGGTCCAGCTGATGAAGTTTGTAACGTTAACTTTTAAGATAGAATGGTGCCAGTTAGATTTCATAACCTAAGTTCATATGATGGGCAAACCTTAGCTGAAACGGATGAACGCATAGATATACTACCGGTTAACAAACACATTTTTGTTTTATTGATAGCTTCAGATTTAGGGCTACAGGACTAAATAAACTGGTATCATATTTAGAAGACTATACCGTTTTAAAATCTCAATTATACTATCAGTCATACTAACCAAAAAGGAATTGTTTCCTTATGATTACGTGAGTAGCCTCCCAGTCTCCCAGACCTTAAAAATTTTTCAACTTCCATCAAAGTATGCATTTTCAGAACTCTGAAAAGAGTCATATTAAGCGATAAAGCACATCCACAAAGTGAATGAAAACTTTCAACTGTAAATTCTTAAATTATGATTCTGAACTGTGCATTAAGACAGGGATATTATTAACTAGCAAAATGTTTTTTGAAGTATTTAATCTACATAATATCACAACATACGGCTTGACCCCCCCATAGGCATATTCCTAAACCAGGATTATGCAAATAGCGCGCATGTTATATAAAAGTAATCCAAAAACTGGAATTGCTCACTAATATTAACATAGTTTTATTATCGAAAATGATATACAAGAGGCCTAAGTCAATGTTCCAAAAGGTATACTGAGTATAAGTATATGTCAAACATGATCAAGAAACGAATCTTCTTTATCTCGCAAATTGAACAGATTATAAACTTAGGACGCAAATTAATTAAAACTACGACGCCGAAACACGAAAGCGTGGAAGGGGTGAAGGAAAACATCAGAAAACTCTCAACTACAAAGGGTGTCAGAACTAAATGGGAGTGGGTGTATGTTTATCGTTAAAAACTTGTTAATAGTTTTGGCTTACCAAAACCAATGTATATTTCAGTAAAACCAATATGTATTGGAATGTGTTATTTTAGATATAGCAAAGAACAAACATCTATGGCTATACACGATAACTAAAATGATTTTCTGGAACGTAATGTCTTATAGTACTGATACTGAATTTCCTGATCTATTGAGACAAAAAATAATGATTATGTGATCAAATAATATGGCAAGATTGTTATTTACGCTGCTATACTTCAATAAAAATATATTAGAGTTACGAAAAAAATCTTAGTTATAGTAAAAAGATGGAGAAATAACGGGATAAATTATAAAACATTTTGCTGTGACTTAGTTCAAAAATGTATGCTACTACTTTTCTACACTAAAATGAGCTTGATTTGGAACGGATTAAAAGGTTGCAAATATCTGTTAGAAAAAGGGAAGTCGTTGAAAAAAAGGGTGTTTCATGTTTATGTGTAATAACGAATAAGATTAAAGAGTTATGAAGGTCACATTATAAGAAACTCAGTGCCAATTGAAGACGATATTAGAATATTTATGGAGGATATTTCTGGAAAGATGTGGTCGCCCAAAATACAAATACACCCACCCTCAGTGGATCCTACTTATTGTCGACCCACCATCTACAAGGGAAACGCACTAACCTACCTACTCAATTACCCACTACCCTTGTTACCAGGATTTTTTACTAGAAAAGAAACCCTAATTTTGGTATAAGCATGAATATACGGGGGAGTAATTTGAACAAAAAATAAGGACCCATTTTTCCCATAACTTCCCTCTAAATAACGAACGGTGAACTAATTTATACTTCAATTAGAGCCAAGTAATCTGGTGTTATATCCTAGGTATTGCATTTCTGAGTAAAAATCAATCCTTTTGACCAACAACCACTTGACCACTATGTAATTGTCGGTCACTACTTCGGCTAAAGGAACCACTTCTTGCAGAAACTACGTTACCTAAAAACTTAGATATTTTATTACATGAGTTTGACCTTCAAATATTTCTTATGTGATAACGTTACTAGCAATTCGGAAGAAGTTTTTCAGAAGAATATGCCTCACACATCAATAAAAAAAAATAGCTCAAATTTATGCAAATGCATGTTACACGTACAATAAACTCACCGGGTCAACCCAAATGTTAAAATAATTACATATGTACTTGCACAATAAGCCTAAAAACCTTAATTTTCTAGTGATAATTTAGTATTTGACAAAAGTATCTATTTTTAGTTTATTCAAGACGTCCGCAAAAGACGTCTGATCTTTTTAAGGTGTTTTAATATTCCATTATGTTACGCGGCCATTTAACAGTTTTCAAATTTCTATTTAACATTATATCTGAGGATAATTTAACCCGCGAAGGTCTGGTTATTTCTATAATTGGTTCCATGAATAACAATAGGCAAAAAATGGCACCACGAAGTTACTGAAAAATCCATAAAAATAATTACCATTTAAACGGCAATACTACAGAGGAATCGAGCATTTTAGTGGGGGGGGTTACTCTCTGATTTTTATTTAGTTTGTAAATAACGAGTAAATGTCAAACTCAACTGTAAAATTGGAAATCCTTACACTACTTATTATATTGTCATTCATTATTATATTTTTATAGTAATTTAGTTTCAGACGTTATGGCTTACCCTCTTATGTTCAATACGTTAAAATTAACGCCAGTGTTATATTATTTGAGCTCGAAATAACAGTTATTTTATTAATTTAAGTATTAAAGTCTTTGTTAACTTCAGCAACACAAAAAAAAATAACTACAGCTGGATGAAGTATGTTCGATAAGTAAATTCTTACCTTGATTTTAGTAAGACATACCGACAAACTAATTCAGATGGTTGATTATATTTCTTCATTCCATGGATTTGCATAAGTGATGAGGCCAAAAGAAAGTCCCTGTTAATTGTTTTACAAGTGGAAAGCTCGATTTTTCCCTCTACGGCTAAACTTTGGTGTAGAATGTCCAATAACTTTGTTATATTCATCGCACCATATGTTATACTTCTTCATAAGTGTTTTGTTATATGCTTCCACCCACGTAATTTACCTGAAAAAAATTATATCAGTTTGAGAAAAATGGTAATAGTATGTAATCACATAATATTTAGAAATATATTTTTTTTGTGCCAAATAACATAAGGTTTTTCCTTCCTATATTGTGTGTATACACACATATTCCTTCTATGTGTGAATACACAAACAAGGCTCTTCGCCCAAAAAAAGGACAAAATATATTTTCAAAGACATTTTGTGGTGATTGGTTGGGATTTCGAAAAAATTAGAAAAGAGAACGAAAAAAATTAAAAAAATTTTACAATAGCCTAATTGGTTCCTAATCTACCTTTCACCAGGCGGCATTTAAAATCTATGAATGCCGGTTTGGTTTTTAACGGTTTAAAACTTAAAATAGATTTTAGGACCTTTTTTCGTAATATCGATAAGTGGTCGATTACAAAATTTTTTTTTAAAAAAAAAAAAGACATTATTAGCTTATTTTTTCAGTAAGGTGATCAGGGATGCATTTTTCTGTGGACCAGTAATTTTTTATGCAGTTAGCCTGCAAATGCATTTAAATAAAAAATAAGATTTATAAAAAGGTTTTAGTCTGATAAAAACTTTACTCGATTTTAAAGCAATTTTTTCAAGAAAAAAATCTACTACAGAGTTGATCACATATCAGAACAAGTTGCCAATTGCATGCAGATTTTAACGAGGTATAAATCATTAGAGCGCCCTTTTTATTTCAAAAATTATGATATTTTTGTACAAAAGGCTCGTGTTTTCGCAATGTTTTGAACTTTCTGTTTTTACCTTTACCATGAGCAACGATTTACCTTCAGTATTAGTTGGCTAAGCGAACACTGGTGGTCAAATATTTAAAACAAATAATAAAATAAATAATAAATAAAAAAAATAATAATATATTAAATATTTAGCAGATGTTCAAAATTCTTGAACAGAGTTAGCGTCGATGAACAAAATTTCTTTTTATTTATCGGAAAGAGTTGGATTTTTTTTTAATTGCATGGCTCAAACACAAATTTTCTGACGGAATTATTCCTCAGTGTCGCTCTCGGTCTCATAAATAATCTATCTCTCAAATAGGCTGGACATTTGAGTTTAATAAGTATATCATGAGGACCAATTAGTCGTCCTTTCAATATCCTAGCTCACATGTCAACTCTGGATCTATACTCGCAGTGATTACACAACACAATTCTTCTAATAATGGAGGATATATGTATTGAATATTCCCACTCTTGGAAAGCTTGTTTCATTGTTCTATAAAATTTTGTTAAGAAATTGATGATGTCTACGATGTCGGTGTAATATCTCTCCATAATATTCCGCGTGGTCATAACAACCCGGTAAAGGAGCGGTTTCATTTCAGAATGCGACGTACAGTATTTCAAATATTTTACCTCAAAGTCTGAAATACTAGGTCGTCCTTTTCTAGCACCCGAGTTTCTGTCTTCTACATAGGCGGCGTAGACTCGTTGAAATACCCTATAATCAGGATAATAATTCCTATTAAGGTATCGCTCATGAGGCTTCCTGTATGTTTAAGTCACAAGATCCGTAA
>CM032454.1:5776885-5834966 GCA_019049505.1 Pachyrhynchus sulphureomaculatus
TTTAACAAATAGAGGCTACTAATGTTAAGATGCTAACTTTTGTTTGCTTTATTACATTTATGTAAATTCATTTGTAATACTTCTTCTCACTCATTTAAAATAGGGCCTGATTTGTCCTATGCTATTGCGTATGGTCTTCTGGATTAATAAAGTTTATTTATTTATTTATCTATATTTACATCGAATGCTCCAAAATCAACAACTCATGCAAACATCTGCAATCGGAACTCAGTAGAATGTCGTTAATAATAAAAACTAGAAGACGTTCTATCATGCGGTGACAGTTTCCAATCAGAATTTAAGGCTGCAAAAACCCAGGTGGCAGTAATTTCTAAAAAATAACTCAACTTGCTGAGTGTTAACTTAGGAGCAAACATATCTTGTAACGAACATATTGTATGCATAACAAAGGAAGCTTCTCAAAAGCCCGGAATATTATTTTGACTAGAAAATTTGACGCTCCATAACAACTGTTAATTCTGTACAAAGCTCAAATTCGATCAACAATGAAATCCTGTTCCTATGTTTCGGGGTTCTGCTCCAAAATGTTAGATTCTACTTAGAGGAGAGCTGTCTGTCTGATTGGCAAAACCAGAACTTTGCAACCTTGATTTCTCGGAACATCGAAAAATGGTTGATGACTTGAGATGATTCTAGAAGCACTTTCATGTAAAGCATTCGATGAACATATCCCCTTTAATTCCTCGCAGGACAGTGCATTGTAGGAATACACGTCTCGGTAATATATCATATCCGTATGAGTTTTATCTTGTCCATCCTCGTAGCACCCTATCAAAAATTCTTTTTTATGGAGAACCTTACCCCTTGGGAATGATTTTCCTAGGGAGTACAATTTGGCGAGATTTAAGACTAACGTAAATTGATTTTTTCGAACACACGTCGGTCCTGTAGTACGTGTCGTCTGCCCATAAAGAAAAAAGAAAAAAGATAAGAATTGTAAACAATATTTTTCTAATTCATACAGTCCTTTCCAAAACATTTTTAATTTAATTATCTCTACATTTCTAATACAGTATATTTTTTAGAAACAGCTTTAGGTTTATCCTGGATATAACTTTAATATAGCTTTCAGTTTAATTTAATAAAAAAAAACATATTTATAAAAGTTCCGTCTGAATGAAGTTTGCAACAAACTTTATTGTTTTTTTCAGCATTTAACAGAATAAAGCAGTGTCATGCGATATACAACACAAAGGATATAGGACTATCAAAAACTTTTTTATTTCTCTTTATTTATTTAGTAAAAAAAAGAAAATCACACTTGTTTAAAAACCGGTTTACCAAACATTGTCAATATGATTTGTGTGAGTAACGAAAAATACTCCTATAATAATTTACTTAGTGTTTTTTTGTGTGTTAAGTATACTTACTTAATTTCATCATCTTATGATCCTGATCGAAAAAGGATGAAATATTAACGTCATTAACAATGTCCCCTGCTATTGGAAGATCTCGTAATAAAGCAAGATATTGTGGATGGCCATTGCACAAAATTACCTACTGATGGAGTTTCTCCCTCCCGGGCAGTGTGTTTCGGTATATGTGTGAGAATAAGCGACATTCAAGATGGCATTATGCCTGCACATGGAGGGCACAATCATGAGCATGTTCATTACAGGTTGAATATTTTTTATTCTACGCTTCAGTAGGACGTAAAGGACCCAAAAGATCTTTCTGTTCGTAATACTTTCAGAAGAAGCTATTGAAAAGGGGTTGACATTTTTTACCAAATATATATATATTATATATTATATATATATATATATATATATATATATATATATATACACTAGACGTGCCCGCGGCTTGATTCTCTACTATCGTCACTGTTTATTCCTTATGTTACCTAACGTACTAAAATATCTGCCATTATTTCCCCTTATCTCTCATTATTTCTCCTTATCTCTACATAATTTCCATTATCTAAGTTTATCTCTGCTCATCTCCCATTATTTCTCCTTATCTCCCATTATTTCTCCTTATCTCTCATTATCTCACCTTATCTCCCATTATCTAGGCTTATCTCGACTTATCTCGCAATATTTCTCCTTATCTCCCATTATTTCTCCTTATCTCCCATTATCTCACCATAACTCCCATTACCTAAACTTATCTCTGCTTATCTCCCATTATTTCTCCTTATCTCCCATTATTTATACTTATCTTCCATTATCTCACCTTATCTCCCATTATCTAGGCTTATATCGAATTATATAGAACATATGTATATAAATTTATAAAAACACGTAAATCGGATAAGTGGCTCTCAAGTGATAAGCGCTCTAACGGACAGACAGACAGACAGACAGACAGACAGAGAGGCGTTGCATTTTATATATATTATATTCTTTGCAATATGATATTGTTCCATTTTTAATGGTTTAGACAGTGTATTGCAAGAGAACGCGCTAACGCTAACCTTTTTTCCGACTTGATTCATTATTATCGTCACTGCTTATTCTTTATGTTACCTAACGCAATAAAATATATCCTATAACCAAAGAACATATGTATGTTTAAAAAAAAGCACGTAAATCGGATAAGTGGTTCTCCAGTGATAAGCGCACTAACGGACAGACAGACAGAGAGAGACGTTGCATTTTATATATATTATAGATATAAATTATTATTATATAACCTGGCCAAAAAATATATGTATGAATTTAAAAAAAGACACGTAAACCGGATAAGTGGTTCTCGCGTGATAAACGCACTAAAGGACAGACAGGTAGACAGAGAGACATTGCATTTTATACATATTATAGATTATAGATATTCTCTGCTACATAATATTGTTCCATATTTAATGCTTTAGGCTGTGTATTGCAAGAGAACGCAGTAGCGGCAAACTTTTTTCTGACTTCATTTACTATTATCATCACTGCTCATTTCTTATGCTACCTATCGTAATAATAAAATATAGCCTATAACCTGGCCAGAGAACATATGTATGTTTTAAAAAAAAAGTACGTAAATCGGATAAGTGGTTCTCCAGTGATAAACGCACTAACGGATAGACAGACAGACAGGCAGACAAAGAGACGTTGCATTTTATATATATTATAGATATATATATATATATATATATATTTATATATATATATATATATATATATATATATATATATATATATACATATATATATTATATATATTATATATATATATATATATATATATATATATATATATATATGTCAGACGTTCATATAAAATTTTGTACTACGCCCCCGTATTAATTGTTTTATTCATTATTTTGCGAAAACGTTGTAAATTAAAACTTGTAATTCAGACAATTTTGAAATCAGTGTTCTTGCTAAAATACAATAAATTATATATAAGAATACAATGAGTACACTGCTGAAATATGGACTTTCTTAAATTTCAGTGGTTTAACATTGATTTACATA
Source organism: Pachyrhynchus sulphureomaculatus (assembly GCA_019049505.1). NCBI lineage: Eukaryota > Metazoa > Arthropoda > Insecta > Coleoptera > Curculionidae > Pachyrhynchus > Pachyrhynchus sulphureomaculatus. The sequence goes on from CM032454.1 coordinate 5,780,317, forward strand.
TGCATGGTTGTCAAAATCGCGCAGCTTGCAACGAATGTTGGCAATGTGTTGACCATTCCTCTGTCGGCCTGCATCCGAAAACGACCTTCGATTGGGAGACGGTATGCCTTCAAGTTTTAGATATATTTTAATGTATGTTACCACGATATTCCGCCAGTATGGAAATGAATACTCGAAGTCCTGTTCTTTCGTTTGTCGATCCTATGTCGACTGATGACCCGCGAGACGCGCACGTGGTGGATTGACCAAGGAGAGAACAATAGGTAGACGGCTGAAATATGAACTTTGTCTATTTTCAGTGTTTTCTGATTGAACCATATAATTTACATATTATATATCCCTATTGTATATATATATATATATATATATATATATATATATATATATATATATATATATATATATATATATATATACATATATATATATATATATTATATATATATATATATATATATATATATATATATACGAGGCTGGTTTGGAAAGTCCGTGCAAAAATAAAAACTACTTATGTGTTTGGGGTAAACCTTTTTTATTTTTCGACATAGTCTCCTTTTAGGCTTATACACTTCGTCTAACGATGTTCTAGTTTGTTGATCCCTTCCGCATAATAGGATTTGTCCAAGTCTGCAAAATATCCATTAGTGTCTGCAATCACCTCCTCGTTTGAATAAAATCTTTGTCCCGCCAGCCATTTCTTCAAATTGGGGAACAAATAGTAGTCCGAGGGAGCCAAGTCTGGAGAATAGGGGGATGTGAAACGAGTTGGAATCCTATTTCCATTAATTTTGCGACCACAACTGCTGAGGTGTGTGCTGGTGCGTTGTCGTGATGGAAAAGGACTTTCTTGTGGGCCAATCGCGGGCGTTTTTCTTGCAGCTCGGTTTTCAAACGGTCCAATAACGATGAATAATATTCACCTGTAATAGTTTTACCCTTTTCCAGATAGTCGATGAGGATTATCCCTTGCGAATCCCAAAAGACAGTCGCCATAACCTTTCCGGCCGAACGAACGGTCTTCGCCTTTTTTGGTGCAGATTCCCCCTTGGTAACCCATTGTTTAGATTGTTGTTTGGTCTCAGGAGTATAGTAATGTATCCATGTTTCATCCACAGTGACGAAACGACGCTTAAGGTCCTCCGGATTCTTCTGGAACAGCTGCAAACCATCCTTGCAACACTTCACACGATTCCGTTTTTGGTCAAGCGTGAGCAATCGCGGCACCCATCTTGCGGATAGCTTTCTCATATCCAAATGTTTATGCAAAATATTATGTACCCGTTCAGTCGAGATGCCCACAGCACTAGCAATCTCACGCACCTTAACTCTTCTGTCATCCATCACCATATCATGGATTTGATCAATGATTTCTGGAGTCGTAACCAGCCGTCCAGAACGTTCAGCGTCACTTGTGCCCATATGGCCAGTCCGACAATTTTGAAACCACTTATAAACTGTTCTAATCGAAGGTGCAGAGTCACCATAATGTTTATCAAGCTTCTCTTTAGTCTCCTGAGGCGTTTTGCCTTTCATAAAGTAATGTTTAATCACCACACGAAATTCTTTTTCGTCCATTTCTTGAAAATCACTCGACTTCCTTGATTCACACGAATGCCAAACACAAAGAAATAAACCAATATGGCTGGTTCAGCAAATACAAAGAACATCATTTCAGACCTTAACCGGGTACTAACGGAAAACCATGACAAAATAGATGCTAATAATGCACTCTATCGGTGACTTATTTAAAGTGTTTCCGAACAAAGCGGCCAGATCACAGCTGACAATTAACTGCAGAAGCGCACCTTCTCGAGCTTCCCGCTCGAAGGCATAGATGGCATTGGTGAAGCAACCAAGACGAATCGAAAGATCCGCACTTTAGAAGTTTCCAAAAGTGTTCTCTGTATTTGCTAGACCATCCCAAGACGCGTTTCACCGTATCACGGCTCATCAGCAGGGCTAGCTTCAGCAAACACCAGGGACAATAGTTATTTAAATTTATAATACCTAAAAAATCTATAAAATGTAGCTAAATAAAATAACTATATAAGTATCCATACATGACACGTAGGCTGAAAAGTTTTTGGTCTAGCTACTTAAAACAGATTTCTTTTTGCAAAATTCGACTTTATTTATCAATATAGTCTCCTTCAAAAGCGATACAATCAGTCCAACGCTTTTCTAACATTTCTATACCTTTCTTGTAGAAGAATTTGTTTTTGCCTTCAAAATAGGCCTCATTTTCGGCGATAATAATTCATTGGAGCCAAATCTCTTTCCCGCGAGCATTTTTTTGAGTTCTGCGAATAGATAATAGTCGCTAGGGGCAAAATCTAGAGAATTATGATGGATGAAGAAGCAATTCGAACTTCAATTCATGCAATTTTGCCATCGTAACCATTGACTTGTGACACGGTACATTGTCTTGATGAAAGAATACTTTTTTCTTGTCCAATTGGAGTCGGTTCTTTGCAATTTCTGCCTTCAAACGAACCAACAACTTTATATGATATTTGCTATTGATGGTTTTTCCCTTCTCAACATAGTCAATGAAAATTATTCCATGCGCATCCCAAATTACATAGGTCAAAACCTTCCGAACCGACTGTTGCGTCTTTGGTCGCTTCGGGCGGCTTTCACCGGCTGCTATCCACTCAGCTGACTGCCGATTTGTTATCAATGTGTAGTGGTACATGTCACAAATGGGTTCCATTTCGAACAGAGTTTTCTCATGCCCAAATATTCATGCAACATATGACCAACAACTTTCTTTTGATGTCTTCAGGGTGTCAGCTATCTCACCAAATTTTATTTTACGGTTATCCAAAACAATTTAGTGGATTTTTTTATGTTTTCCGGTGTAAGCACCTTATTTGGGCGACCAGAGCGTTCAGCATCATTTGTATCTGTACGACCGCGTTTAAATTCAGCAGTAAATGATGAGTAGTTTTTCCCCGTAACACTTATTAAACCATTGCATTGCTTAAACGGTATTTTTTCCCATCAAAAAACAGTAATTAATCAACACACGAAATTCGATTTTTCCCTTGTTTTGAAAATATCAAAAGTAGCGTCACTAAAACCACTGTAACTTGTAAACTAATCTTCGAAATGTCATGAAATTTTGACACGTATCGTTTGAAGGTTGATACTTTCTAAATATCATATGGATTTTTTAAAAAGGGCGACATCTATGTGTCAGACTAAAAAATTTTCAGCCTACGTGTTATATCATTTTTAAAAATACTAAAGGGAATAAGAAATAATATATAACAAAAATAGTTTAAAATATTAAATTTCGTAACGACCCAAAAAACAATTAAAAAGAAAAACATTATTGATAAAGAAACTAAGTATATAGACATAGAAACAAAAACACCTTCATTTTACATGACTAGAAATGTAGTAACTGAAATGGCAGGGAAAAATAATACTGATAGACGTAATCAAGTCAGTAAATTTATTCTTCACTCTAAACATAAAGTTTAAGAAATAGTTAAAGATTTAAAAGTTGCATGAATATTAAAGTTTAGCTTTGCAACGCTATAAGAAAAAGATCTGTGGAGTTGAGCTGTTTTGTCTAGAGCAGTGATTCCCAAAGTGGTTCAGGTGGACCCCCCGGAGGTCCACGGAAGACTCGACGGGGGTCTACGTTGGCGTGAAAAAAAAATGGGGGTTTACAAGTTGTAAGTGGGGGTCCACGAAAATTTATCTGGTTTCGATAGTAAAGAACAAAAATGTTGGCTTGCCTTTACCTATCAATGCAGGCAGATAATACACTACTCAAAAAAATTAAGGGAGCAAAAAAATTCCAAATTTTTCGGTGATTTTTGACAGGCTGTATTTCGGTGAAAAATGGTTGTATTGAGACTTTAAAAAAAAGCATTTTGAAACTTTAAGATTCTAATTTTCAGATTTTTTGGCCGGCACATGGATCAGATAGCCTGTTTATTTAGCATTAATTTCCTTGTTTTAAAACCTCCCTTAATTTTTTTGAGTAGTGTATTTTAAGAAGGTCAACGACTGTTACTTGTAAAAACTTACATATTCGATATTCAGTACAACGCGCGTCGAGACTTGCAAAGCGCCGCCCGCCCGCCCGCAACGCAACCCGTTCAGACGTGCAAAGGGACGAAATACGACTTGTGCTGTGCTTGCAATCTTGCATGAACTTGTTTGATTCTTCACCAATATAAATACGAATGCCAAGGACAAACGTTACTCATTTGTTTCCGGAATTTTGAAAAGAAAGGTGTGAGTGAGTCGATGTCAGTGTTTGCCAGTGCCGGAAAAAGTAAGTACCTGCCTATTTGTTATTCATACTTTTATTTTATATTGTAATAATATTATATTTGTTATGTTTGCGTGTAGTAGGTACGTAATAAAAATTAAATACTGAACAGGGCCATAATTCGATACTTCTATAAAAGAACAAAAAACCGAGAAAGATTGAACTTTTAGTACTTTTTATTATAAAATTATTTATTTACCCGACTGTGGTGATTCACTAAAGGAGAGATATATGATTGACCTGCATGTTTGTACATATTTCAGTGCCCTCGTAGTTGCTAATGCTAAATGACTAAAAATATTTTCATAAATTGTACGTGTCTTTATGTACCACTCGTAACGTACATCAAAGTAATAAATAAATCATTAAAATCGCGGAGTTTTGATGTCAAAATTTTCTTTAAAGTATTTTCACTCGAATTTACAGAAATGTATCAAAATATAATTAATCAAAAAATATTTTATATTACATTAAAATAGGTTCAGCCGTTTTGTGAATACCTCTATATGGGTCTTAGCAATTTATTGCTTTTAATAATTAAAATCAGTTTTGCCGCCGGCATTTTGGTTTTTTCATTGTAATAATTAATTAATCCTATTTTATTCTGTTAAAATAGCCATATCCTGTTAAAGTCGCTTTATGATTACTAAAACAAACATTTTTTTCTTTACAGGTAGGTAACTGATACGAAACATGGCTAAATCTAAGAAGAAATGTCGACAGTACAATGTTGATTATTTGAAATTTGGTTTCCTTCCATCAAAGGCAGACAAACGATTGCCCATATGCCTTTTATGCAACAAAGTTTTGAGCAATGACTCTATGAAACCATCGAAGCTCGAAGATCATCTAAGAAGGTGTCAGTCTGATAAAATATGTAAAGATTTAAAATATTTTTAAACATTAAAGAAAAAATATGAAAAGAGACCCACCGTGCACAGTATGTTCGCTTCAACGTTTCAAAGTAACGATGATGACTTGCGGGCATCTTACAATATCTCATTGTTTATAGCGAAATCTGGAAAACCGCACACCATCGGAGAACAGTTAATTTTACCCGCTGTTGAAGAGGTTTTAAAAACTGTTCTGCACAAACCTCCATTTAACGTACTCAAAAGAATTCCTTTGAGTAACAACACTGTACAAAGACGTATTGATGAAATGAGCTCTGATATTGAAAGCTTCTTGTGTAATTATCTGCAAACAACTCATTTTTCTATTCAACTGGACGAGTCAACTTTACCTGGTAATGAAGCATTATTATTATTGGCATATGTTCGATTTGTTATGGACGAAGAAATCCATGAAAAGCTGCTATTCGCGAAAACTTTGGAGACGGACACTAAAGGCGAATCAATATTTAATGTCCTGAGTGATTTTTTTAAGGAAAAATCGATTCCATTTACAAACATTATTTCGGTGGCAGCAGATGGAGCTCCTGCCATCTTCGGGCGATATCGTGTGTTTATAAGCCATCTTAAAAGAATTATACCAGGAGTAACTGCAATTCACTATGTCATCCACCGACAACACCTGGTAGCGAAAAATTTGAGTAATAGATTGCACCAATCGCCTCAATTTGTGATTAAAGCAGGTAACAAAATAAGAAGCAATGCGTTGAATACCCGTTTATTTGCACAATTGTGCGACGAAAATGATGAAGACTTCCAACGATTGCTGTTACATACTGAAGTACGCTGGTTGTCGAAAGGTGCATGTTTAACAAGATTTTACTCACTTTTTGAATCAGTTTTAGAGTTTCTGGAAAGTAAAGATCCAGATTTAAAAGAAAACCTGTTCAAATTGAAAGCAGACATCGCGTATTTGACAGATTTGTTCAAAAAATTTAATGACATTAACTTTCAGTTACAAGGGGACAGCCTAAATTTAATAAAAACAAAGGGTGTAATTTCGGCTTTTCTTGGAAAATTGAAATTTATGAAGCAAAATATTAGTCGGCGCGAATTCTCCCAGTTTCCAAACTTGTCACTGACAGAATGTCTTGATGAGGATATTCAGCCATACGTTCAACATTTAAATGCCCTGCATGATGACTTCAAAAATAGATTTGAAGATATTCTGACGAAGGAAATACCACCATGGATCATAAATCCATTTGATGAAACGGAAGTGGCGAATGTGGTATTACAAGAGGAGCTACTCGAGCTTAGCACCAATGAGGAGCTGAAGGTGAAATTTAAAAAAGGCTGTCAATCATTTTGGCTGCAGGCAGAAATACCCGAAAAATATCCTGGGCTGTGGGAAATTGCAAGAAAACTTTTGATAGCGTTTCCCTCGTCATACCTTGTCGAAAAAAAGTTTTAGTGTCGTTACAAACCTATTAACAAAAAAAGGAGCAGATTGAACATCACAGAACGGGGAGATTTGCGGTTATTCCTTGCAAAACTGAAGCCAAATATTGATAATTTGCTGTCAATCCATCAAGTACATCCCTCCCATTAAAATTATGACTATTTTTTTTTTAATTGTTGATTTGCATTGTTGAAGTTACGGTACGTTATTAATGTTTAATTTTAATTCTATTTAGTCTGTAATCATATTGTTTTAATAAATAGAACACAAGGAAATATATTATTTTTCTTTTTATTTTTACCACTCCGAATTTAGAGTTGGAACTCAGCCACGACGCAAATTTCCATCGTTAGATCTAATCTTCACAATTTTTGACGAGTTTTGGGAATATGGTAGAAATGTAGCAGCAGGGGGTCCACCGAAACCAGTAAAATTTTGAAAGTGGTCTATGAGAAAAAAAAGTTTGGGAACCTCTGGTCTAAAGTAAGTAAAGTCATAAATCCAATATCTAAACTGTGTATAGAAGTTCTACATCTTTTCTTTTGATGTAAATAAAAATTAGTTGGTGCTGAATCCGTCTACGTTCCATATTAAGCCCACACAAATCTTTGATGCTATATGATCTCTACTCCTCAAACCACAAACAAACCAGCCGCATGAGTTCTGGCTTAGCCGAGAACCACATGCATCTGCATTAAACAAATTTGGGCTGGACACAACGTCACTACAATTGAGGTACAAAAGAATCAGCGATTCACAGAGTTGTGCACGACATTTTCTGTTAAGAATTTTCCGATTGGAATAGATCATTTTAATATGACAGATCGCTCCAGAAATCGACGTAACGTGGTTAAAAGATTTAAGTTTCGAGTCTAAAACCATGATCAGTTAGTGATAGCCTTTTTGTGCAGTTAATTATAGCGAATTATTCCTAATTTTTAAGGCGAACCTTGTGAATTAAATATGTTTACCACTGCTTATAATGAAGTTCTAAAGCAATATTTAGCTAATGTAACTTTGACTAAATTAATTATTCATGCATTAGCAGATAATTTAAGCGGCAAAGCACTGACTATTATTTCAAAAACCGGTCAAGTGCAAGTTGAACTTGCACAATTAGTGTTCCGTACGTAGATTGTGACAAAAATTTTGTTAGGGTGGTATAAAATGATCAGTGACTTCACAAAACACACCCCAAATGAGTTTTTCAACAAAGTTTGTTTCCAATCTTTACTGAAAACTGGTGACCTTGAAATTTTGTTTTTTTTTTATATACCAAATAAATTATTAAAGGTAATGCACTCGTGATAATTTTCGTTCAATCTATACCCCGTGGAGAATATTCCAGAATTTTTTCAAAATTTTTTGATCAGTACTTTTCGAGATAAGGTAGGGGACAGCGATTTTTTAAAAGTAATAAGAAGAAAAGTGTGCGCAAGTATTACATTATATATATATATATATATATATATATATATATATATATATATATATATATATATATATATATATATATTTTACTCGTGTTTTCACAAGCTTTCATTTGACACCACACTCGATGACCTAGTAAAAAAAAAATTTTTTCACTTTCGATTTCATCCCTTAAAACGAACCCCTTAAGTCAAAATTTATGTTACGGTGGTATAAAATGATCAGTTACTTCACAAAACACACCCCAAATGAGTTTTCAACAAAGTTTGTTTCCAATCTTTACTGAAATCTGATGACCTTGAAATTTTTGTTTTTTTTATGTACCATATAAATTATTAAAGGTAATGTGATAATTTTCGTTCAATCTACACCCCGTGGAGAATATTCCAGAATTTTTTCAAAATTTTTTGATAAGTACTTTTCGAGATAAGGACCGGGATAGCGATTTTTCGCGAATTTTTAAAAAAATAATACAAAGAAAAGTGCGCGCAAGTATAATATTATATATATATTTTTTACTCGCGTTTTCACAAGCTTTCATTTGACACCACACTCGATAAACCTAGTAAAAAAAAAATTTTTTTCACTTCCGACTTCACCCCCCAAAACTAACCCCTTATGTTAAAAATTTAATTCTCAAAACTACATGGCTCTGATGAGGCCATCAATTCCTATATTATTACCAAATTTCACCTTTCTATGTCAAATAGTTTCGGAGAAAATCGGGTGTGACAGACAGACAGACAGACAGACAGACACCGAAGTGATCTTATAAGTGTTCCGTACGGAACACTAAAAACCGAATAGAGTAAGTCAACATATGTTAGTTATTCCGCTAGAATCGTTACTCAATTTGCTGGTCGTTAATTTTAATAGCAAATATTTCTTGGCATAAATATGTTGCAAACACAGTAAAGAGAGCTTTTTAAAAGCTGGGAATATTATTTCAAACTAGAAACCTTTACACTCTACAACTGTTAATTCCATACAAAGCTCAAATTCGACCAACCATGGCATACTGCTTCCAAGTTTGAGGCTTTGTTCCCAAACATCCACTGCATTTGTTGGATTCTATCCAGAAGAGCTGTTCGCCTGATTGGAGACCCAGAACTAATCAACAACCTTAATTCCTTGGAATATCGAAGATTGGTCGGCGATTCTAGTCTATTCTACAGGTATTTTCATTGATAGTGTTCGATGGATGTAGCCCACTTTACTCTTTCCAGATTGGCGCATACTAGGAATACATGTTGCGCTTGTCACTTCTAGTACAACCCTTTTCAAGCAGTCTTTTATTTTATATGAAGAATATCATCCTTTAGACTGTCTTTCCAACCGAGTACAATTAACAGCGATTCAAGATCAACGTGAATCGTTTTTTTCGCACACGCATCACTCCTGTACAGCTTAAGGGATTTCCCTGCAGCACTGCTATATCCATAGAAGAAAGACCGCAGAAACATCTTTTGGATCCCCAAATCTGCATCCAGGAAAATATATTAACCAACCGCGCCTGATCCCCGAGGGGATCGCGACAAATATTTTGGGAAAAATCGTATAGAATAACATGATTTTTCAATAGGCATGTAATACTGAAAAAATCCGATGTAGAGGTACTTAATAATTTCTATATATATATATATATATATATATATATATATATATATATATATATATATATATATATATATATATATATATATTTATATGAAAGTGTAGAGTTAGTTACTAAAATTAAAAAAAAATACTAAAATATTTATATATATATATATATATATATATATATATATATATATATATATATATATATATATATATATATATATATATAAAGGGTGATTCATTTGGAGGTACTTTTTGTGATGGGGATTTAATTGCAGATTGCGCATGCGTCGTGTCAACTGAAGTGGCATTCCTGTTCAGTAGTGTTTGACAATTCATAATGGAAACACTTAGCCCGGCATAGCGTCTACAAATTGTTCAACTTTATTAGGAAAATGGGCGTTCAACGAGGAATGTGTATCGGGCGCTTAGAGCAACTTATGGTCCATATAATCGGCTTACCGAACGCACAATTCGCTCTACCATCAATAAGTTGAGACCCAATTTTCATAATAATGATAATGCTCGACCGAATAGACCACATCCAGCACGTAGTGAAGAAAATATAGGGGCGGTAGCGGAGAGTGTACGCGAAGACCGTGAAGTGTCGATTCGTCGCCGTTCTCAACAGCTTGGCCTGTCATATTCAACAACTTGGCGTATTTTACGTAAGGATCTTTCTTTAAAAGCATACAAAATTCAACTAGTGCAACAACTGAAGCCGACCGACCTTCCGAATCGTTTCCGTTTTAGTCGTTGGGCTCTTGACAAGCTTGCAGAAGATCGATCCACTGTTTTCGAGAAAAATTTTGTTCACCGATGAGGCCCATTTTTGGCTTAATGGGTTCGTGAATAAACAAAATGCCCATATTTGGGGTGGTAAACAACCTGAAGAGGTTCAAGAGCTGCCATTAAATCCAGAAAAAACAACTGTTTGGTGTGGTTTATGGTGGAATAATCGGTCCATATTTCTTCAAAACAGAGGCCGGCCGGAATGTTACTGTGAATGGTGACCGTTATCGCGCCATGATAACAGACTATTTGATGCCAGAAATTGAAGCCCGTGGTCTCGACGAAATTTGGTTCCAACAAAATGGCGCCACTTGCCATACAGCCCGTGAAAACCATGGCTTTACTGCGAGAGCAATTCGGCGAACAGATCATTTCACGCTTTGGACCAGTGAATTGGCCGGCTAGATCATGTGTCATCACACCTCTTGACTTTTTCCTTTGGGGCTCTGTAAAGTCCAAAGTCTACATGGATAAGCCAGCTACAATTGAGGCACTGGAGGCCAATATTACTCGAGTCATTGGCCAAATACCACTCGAAATACTCACACGCGTCATTGAAAATTGGAACTTCAGAATGGACGTTGTTAACCGTAGTCGCGGACAACATTTGAAAGAAATTATCTTTAAGAAATAATTGTAAAGAATGGTTCTTTTATATGATAATAAAGATTATAAAATAAAATTGTTTTTATTCATTTTTTTTATTTTAAAAAAGTACCTGTAAATGAATCACCCTTTATATATATATATATATATATATATATATATATATATATATATATATATATATATATATATATGTATCTATATATATATATATATATATATATATATATATATATATATATATATATATATATAGATATATACAGTAGAATCTCGATTATCCGAAATAATATGGACTAAAGTGATTTCAGATAATCGAAATTTCGGTTAATCCGAATTTTTTTATAAAATAGAAGTTTAGAATGAATACAACATTACAGATTGACTTAAAAGCATTTATACGATATGCTATTACGTACATAGGGATTTATTAAAACAAAGAATAGAACAAGAAGTTTACTTATTTTATGTATATGTACGGAAAATCGAAAATAAAACAGTTTCATTCTTAACTTTGATGTCTTAAAAATGAGGTAATTTTTAACTGCACTCGTTTTGCGTTAATTCTGTTTTTGGATGCAATGTCTCTCCCAACGTTTGATAAGGAAAACGTCCCGCGGCGGTTGCATTTTCTTGTTCTAAATAAGTTAATGCTTTTTCTAGGGCCTCTAATCCTTCTGAATGTGATATTTTTACTGGGATATTATCAGTGGCTTTTACTTCGTTATCATCATCGTCATCACTGTGTACTTTATTAGCATTATTGCATACACTTTTAATTAATTCTTAGTCAGTCATTTCATCTTCCACACTATCACTGTTTAACCATTCACAAACATCGGTTTCCGTAACACTTTTACATCCTGATATTCTTGTAATAATTTGATGTAAACTTTCATTATCTTCTGTTTCTGCCTCTAAGTAATGTCTCTCCTCTGGTGGAATAAATTTTGACCAAGATTTTTTCCAGAATACTACTCTTTACTTGGCTGAAGCTATCCAATATATAACATTTTTCAAATTTATCTTTTTTAGACAATCAGTAGGATTGCTAGTTTTAAAATATGCTCCAATAACAAACGCCTGTAATTGCGTTTTAAATTTTCCAGTACACCCTGAACCATAGGCTGAATGAGAGAAGTTACAGCAGGAGGCATAAACATTGCTTTTATTTCCCACTTTCAAGTTGTTCCGCACTTGGATGAGTGGGGGCGTTATCTAGTAACAGAATACATTTTATAGGATATCTATGTTAATTTAAAAAAAGTTCCACTTTGGGAACAAAATCTCCAAAAAACCAGTCTTTAAATAGAGTTGCGTTTATCCAGGTATTCTTTTGATTTTTATACAAAACAGGAAAAGCATTGCGACGAATATTCTTAAAGGTTCGTGGATTTGCTGACTAACCAATACATAATAATGGGAGTTTCTGTCTTCCAGAAGCATTACTGCATGCAAGAACAGTAATACGTTCTTTGCTACGTTTGTAACCAGGTGCTCCAGCTTCCGTTTTTTGAAGCGAAGGTATTTGACGGAAACATTTTGTACTCAAGCCTGTTTCATTACAATTATAGATTTGGTCTGGTTGTAAACCATGTTCTTTAATAAGCTGCTCAAAATTCTCTGCAAATTTTTGCAGATACATTAGCCGACAATCTTTCTCCACAAACTTTCAGTTGACGTACACCATGTCTTTTTTTTCCACCTGTCTAGCTATCCATCACTTGCAGAAAAATTTACAGGCGCTTCAATAACCGGCAACTATTCGCTTAAACTCACTGCCTTATGTTTTAAAAATTGTTCCTGAAATTGGTATTCCACGTTCTCGATTTTGTGTAAACCATAAAAATAAAGAATCATCCACTTTTTGGCATTTACCGCTTTTCATACTTTTTCGTGCCTGTGTGGGCGATGACAAAACACTATACCATTTTTCAAGTTTTTCGCAATTTTTTCTCTACTCTAAAACAGTACTCACGGCTACACCTAAATCCTTAGCTATATTTTTAAGAAGTTCACCATTATCTAAACGTTGAATCGCTTTAAGTTTCTCTTTTAAGTTAATAACAACACGTTTACGCTTATTATTATGACCCGCCATTTTGTAAAATATCTATTAAAACGAAACTATTACCTCTGCGATAATAATAGACATAATGAGTAACTTATAACATTCGTCGACTAACCAAAACATAGACAGTGGTAAAATTCTAGACGTCGGGGAGTCCTAGACGCGTTAAGAAAACCACTCATCGTCTGTTTCGAATAATGGGGATTTTTCGTTTAATGGAAATACAATTTGCTTTTTAACAGTTTGTTTCGGATAAGCCGGATTTCAGATAATCGCGATTCGGATAATCGGGATTGTACTGTATATATATATATATATATATATATATATATATATATATATATATATATATATATATATAATATATATATATATATATATATATATATATATATATATATATATATATATATATATATATATATATATATATATGTATATATATATACAGGGTGTCCCATTATTCCGTGGACATAGAACTACCACGTATTTTTGGAATGAAAATAAGTCGATTGGACATAATTTACCTCTATACAAAAGTACTTCGTTTGTCCGTTAGAGGACATCAAAGTAAAAAAAAATAAACACATTTTTTAAGATATTTTAAGAACCGATATTCCGATTTGAATGAGATTTAGGGTGCCCTTGTTTTGCTAGGCGCTCTCATATTTGACTTTCACAAAAAACCCGAAAGGGTTCGTGAAGGGTGAAAACTACCCTCACCCCTACATAAATTCTAGTAGAAATGTTTTGCAACTTTAACGACGACTTTTTTTTCATAAAAAGGTCCTTTCATTTACTTCATTTTTTGTTTCTTGTACAAAATTATTCTGGCTAATGATTTACGCAAAAATAAAAAGACTAACAAGCATCTTATTTGCAATTAAAATTAGTTGGTGAAATTAAACAAGTAAGTATGATATTAATTATTATTACGAGTTTTATTTTAACACAGGTAATAGTATTTTTTACAAAAGTTGTTCAATATGACCACCACCTTCGTTCCTGCACATAACAATACGCCGCAAAAAATTGAAACTAACTCTCTCTAAAATATCATTATTATTTAATGTATTCGCAGCATTTTCAATCCTATCCCATAGTTGATCGGCGTTGTTTATCTGGACCTCGTATACCCTTGTTTTCAACGCTCCCCATATGAAAAAATCGCAAGGATTAAGGTCCGGGGAACGAGGTGGCCATTGAATTGGAGCTTCTTGACCTCTACCAATCCATCTACCACAAAAATTCTCGTTCAGATAATTTCTTACAGCACGCGCAATGTGGGGTGGAGCTCCATCGTGCATAAAAAACATGTCTCTTCTTACATTCAGAGGAAGTTCTTCTAATAATTCAGGTAAAGAATACTGTAAAAAATGTAGATAGCTATCTCCGTTTAGGTTATCAGGCAACCTATATGGGCCAACTAAAAAGTTACCAACAATCCACATCCAAACGTTAATTTTAAATTCTCGTTGAAAATGTCTTTCTGTTACTGCATGCGGATTTTCTTTGACGTAAACATGTGTATTATGCAAATTTATTATACCATGACGGGTAAAACATGACTCATCCGTAAACAATTTTTTTTTGTGAAATAGCCTATTAATTGCTCTGCATTCTAAAACATTTCGTACAAATCTCAGACGTGAGTGATGATCAATGGACAACAATTCTTGGACGGGCTGAACGTGAAATGAATGAATGAGTTGTTCATTTAAAATCCGGTTAACAGTGCTTTTTTTAACTCTTTGTTCAAGTTCTAACCTACGAGTGCTGATATCTGGACTTGCTTCTTCCACTAGAGGTGTTCGGGCTTGCCGCGGTTTTCCAGCATTGACTCTCAAGGGTTGGAATCGTCCAATTTCTTGAAGTCGACGTTCTATGCTGGCAAAAGTCTGGCGATTTAGAATTTGTCGATTCGGATATCTCTCTTGATACACTCGAACACTTTTCCTACAATTATCTTCGCAAAAAACAAGTACTAGCAACATATCAGTCTGTTCATCAAAAAAATATTCCATATTTTCAGGGAAAACAAGCAACAACAACAAATTGTCAATCAAAAATAAACCCAAACGTTAATTAATCTAAAATTTATGAAGCTTATTGTCAAAAATCATTTGTGACACTGACATAACATTCCACATTTTCGCCAACTAGATTATTATCGCCTACTAGATTTTAACGGTTGATGTGACAAGAAAATTGTTTTGTAGGTCAGCATCGGAAAAAACATTTTTTTTCTCAAGAACTATGAGAGGTGGCGTTTTTTTTTACATGAGACAAAAAATGAAGTAAATAAAAGGACCTTTTAATAAAAAAATTCAAAATCGTCTTTAAAATTGCAAAACATTTCTACTAGAATTTATGTAGGGGTGAGGGTAGTTTTCACCCTTCTCGAACCCTTTCGGGTTTTTTGTGCCTAGCAAAACATGGGCACCCTAAATCTCATTTAAATCGGAATATCGGTTCTTAAAATATCTTAAAAAATGTGTTTATTTTTTTTAAATTTGATGCCCTCTAACGGACAAACGAAGCACTTTTGTATAGAGGAAAATTATGTCCAATCGACTTATTTTCATTCCAAAAATACGTGGTAGTTATATGTCCACGGAACAATGGGACACCCTGTATATATATATATATATATATATATATATATATATATATATATATATATATATATATATATATATATATATATATATATATATAGTTAGAGAGAGAACTACATTCATCAATGTATAAAAGACCGATTTATGTGGATTTTGGAATGAGTAGTTGGCGTCGTGTTAACCGCCTCAAGTATTGTAATATTACAACATTTTTTTAAAGTGAAATAACACCCTGTCATTTTTCGTGTCGTGGATACGAAATACCCGTTAATGTTCAAAGCAAAGCAGCATTCGTATAGCTCGGCATATTCTTTGGCGTCGCGGCGCAGTTTGGCGCCGACGTTCGATCAGTGAAGAGCGTCATTTAAGCCAGAGTAATAAATCTACGATTACGATTACGCGGGAAAATCGACTATAGTAAAATAGTGTATACAAACTTTGTAACAAATATTAGAGTTTGTGACTTAAAGTGTCCTTTCGCCAAAACTGAACCTCTAAATATATTAGTCAGTGTAAGTATAAAATATAATGCATTCCTTGATTTAGTATATTTTTTACTAGACAGTTACAAATCATTAAAGATTTGTGAACAACTATAATTTTTTTATGCAATACGTTATAATGATATAGTAAGTTGAAATTAATATTAGTCAGTAAAAATATCTGTACAAATAGGCTACACTACACACAGGTGTATAAAAATAAAAATTAATGAAACATAAATATTACTGTTATTAGTATTTTAATGATAAGCCTTACCAGTTTGATGAAAATTAGATAGAAAATAGAAAAGTATTTTTTAATATTTTCTTATTTGTTGAAAGGAGTTGTCAAAACCTGCAAAAAGCAAGAATACTGCAGGAATAAATCTAGTAATACCCGAACTGATTTGACATGTTGCTACTTTCAATAATGGTGTTTTAAAAAAAAAATTGACAATATTTTAAACAGTAAAATATTTTTATTTAAAACTATATACACTATTTTTCTGTTTTTAGTAAGACGGTATAAAAATTTTTCAGCTTTTCATTGTTTTATATTAATATATTAATGTGTCTTGATGGCAATTTAAACTTCTTATCAGGTCGCTGTTACTTAAATAGCCAAGATGGTCCCTTAAAAATTATTTTTTTCAACCAGACGTCGGCCTTACCACCATCACAAAATTTCCGGAATAGAATTTTTTTTTTTGTTTTGAGATTGACAGCGAAGGAAAAGGCCATTTATATTTACGGGTTGCCGAGTGTATCTAATTCCCTCTCTCTTTAACGGTGACAGAATAAGAGGAATAAAGGCGTGAACTCTAGGTATTTATTTGTTTACGGATGATACGTTATTTTTAGTTGTTGATTGTCGTGCTGATCTATTGCTGCCATGTCCTCGATAGTTTTTTTTGAGATCCGTTGTGGTTGAGATTTTTCTTTAAAACTATTTACTACTGGTGAGCATAAAATCGACTCCAACGGTTTTGTTTCATTTAACACCGAACAGTGGCATTATCATGCCGATTTTCTACTCTTTCCAATAATACCAAAAACATTTGGATTTCCAAAAAGTTTTACGGTTTCACTCAATAGAACCGTTGTTGCTCGCTCAGCAATGTACTGGTTGCGCGCTATTCGTCCCTATAAAAATACATGTAACTGCACTTTCCTTTTATTCCTTTATCGGAACTTGAACCATCAACATCTCTGCTATACCTGCTGATTAATTACGTCATCGGAAAATGGGTACCACAGTACAAGTCCTTGACCTATTACAAGAAGGTCATAGCCAAAATATAGTCGCTGCGCACCTACACCTGAGCCAGTCAGCTGTCTTCAGAGTCAACAGACGTTACCAGGAGACTGGCGCCTTTACACGGAGACCAGGGGAAGAAGAAGGTGTACCTCAAAGCGTGACGACCGCTTCTTCGTAAAAACAACTCTAAAAAATTGTCACTTGGCCGGCGCTGAGACTCAGCAGGAGCTCCGACAAGTTCGTGGTCGGGCTGTAAGTCATTAGCCAGTCAGAAGAACATGTCGACTGGACCTTAGAGCAATGGTGCTCCGTTTTATTCTCCGACGAGTCCCGAATGTGCCTACATAGCAATGATGGAGTAAGACGAGACTATAGGAGGCCTAGGGAGCGCTATGCGCAGTGCTGCATTACTGAAACGGTTGCTTACGGAGGAAGTTCTGTCATGGTGAGGGGAGGCATCTCACTGGATGCGAAAACCAATTTGATTTTCGTGACTGATGAGAGTCGTAGCGGTGAATTAACTGCTTACCGGTACACCGAGGATATCCTACAGGAACACGTCGTTCCCTACGCTGAGTTTGTTGGCGATAACTTCGTGCTAATGCACGACAATGCGAGGCCATACGCTGCTGTATCGGTGCGACAATACTTGGCGAAAGTGGGAATACCCACATTAGACTGACCTGCGCGGAGCACATGTGGGATGAGCTCAAAAGAAGGGTTCGAGCCGAAATCCAGCCCCTGCATCGCTGAGGGATTTAAAGGTTGCGATGGCGGAAGAGTGGGGGAAGAATCTCATACAGCTATGGAAAAGCTCACCCATTCCATGAAAAACCGGCTAGAAACAGTAATAATGGCTGGACGGGGAAGGGTAATACTAAATATAGATTTTGGTTTTTATTAATAAATTTAATTATTAAACTTGAAATTTATTTAATTTTTTCTTTCTCTTACGTCTATTTTCAATCCTTGTTCTTCTCGTTTCCCTTTTCAATCCTTTTAATTAGTAAAAAGCATGAGGTATGCTATGGAATTTGATATCATTAGAGAGAGAATAAAATGGCTTTTCAAATGAAAAATATACGAACACTAAATTCTAAGATCTTTGTTAAATGAAGCCAAATAGTTTGAGTCGATTTTTTTGCTCACCAGTTTTTTTAAAGTTTGATATTGAGTTATTATAATGCCGATATAGTATTAAGTACCTGGATTTAAAACCCACAGTGGATTGTCCAAAGAAAGAACAAGTAAGTATAAGAATTTGACAATACCTTCAGCACGTCCTCCCAAGTTATTTTTTAATTTAAAAACAAATGCACGTTAAAAATATATTGTCTCAAAGTCTGGTTAAGAAGTAATGGAATATATTTTTTCAGGATCATACAGGATGAATTATGTTTAAATTTTTTCAGTCTTTGACAAAAATCCAAATAATCTTGAGAAGCTAATAAAGTTAATCATAGAGATTTTCGGTCAGGTATCTTATTGAGCTAGCAGAGGAGGCGTTCTCAAGGTAAGAAATTATTAAATAAATACTTATTTTACGGAATGATAAAGAAGAAAATTTGCTGATACTTAGTGCGGTAATCTAAAGTATAATTCTAATTATCATTTGAATTATGAATTAATTTTATGGGGAGAGCTTATTTAACATTCCATTGACTATTCAATAATTTTACCAATATTTTAAAATTTTGGTGGACCTAACGGTTGTCTAAATTATGAAA
Organism: Pachyrhynchus sulphureomaculatus; assembly: GCA_019049505.1. Classification (NCBI taxonomy): domain Eukaryota; kingdom Metazoa; phylum Arthropoda; class Insecta; order Coleoptera; family Curculionidae; genus Pachyrhynchus; species Pachyrhynchus sulphureomaculatus. The sequence continues at coordinate 5,799,511 of CM032454.1, forward strand.
CGTTTGTGTGGCAAACATTTTGACTCTCCATAATACAATAATTGTATTTTATTAGTTTTTACTTTCATAAAATACTCTAAAAGAATTTTTCAGTTTTATTTATTACTGAAATTTTAAAATTAAAATTAGGAAACTTCAGTTACGTGCAACTGTTCATGATATAGTTAGTGACTAATTTTTTTTATTAGTCGCTAGATATTTTTTTTCCATTTACAGGTATACTACCAGGTGTACAAGTATGAAATGCGGATTATTTTTTCTGAAAAAACATGTTAAATTCGGAAGAATGATAAAAAGTGCTTTATTCAAAGTATGTTCCATCGCTTGTTACACATTTTTTCCATCTTTCGGGCAATTTGTGAATACCACGCCAGTAAAAATATTCCCCTTTTGCTGCGAACCATTCATCGAGCCATTTTTTTTCACATCTTCGTACGAACCAAAGCGCTGCTCAGCGAGTGCGTGACCCATCGATGCAAAAAAGTGGTAATCGGAAGGAGCCAAGTCTGGTGAGTAAGCCGCATGGGGTAGAACTTCCCATCTGAGTACTTCCAACGTGTCGCGAACTGGTTTTGCCGTATGTGATGGAGCATTGTCATGAAGAAAAATGACTTTGTGTTGCCTCTTTCGGTATTCTGGCCTTTTTTTCAAGCAGCAAACGGTTCAAATTGGTCAATTGTTGTTGGTAACGTTTAGTATTAACTGTTTCCCCAGGTTTTAACAGCTCATAATAGACCACGCCCCTCTGGTCCCACCAAAGACAGAGTATCGTCTTTTTGCCAAAGCGATTCGGTCTTGCGGTCGATGTGGATGGTGCGCCTGGGTCTACCCATGATTTTTTGCGCTTGGGATTCTCAAAATAAATCCACTTTTCATCCCCTGTAACTATACGATGCAAAAACGACTTCCTTTTGTATCGAGGGAGCAAAATGTCACACGTGTTTTTGCGCTTTTCCATTTGCCTGTCGTTCAACTCATGTGGTACCCATCTACCAGCTTCTGAATCTTTCCCATCTCTCGTAGCCGATTGGAAACGGCGTGTTGACTAACGCCCAATTGCGGCGAGTTGTTTTTGTGTTTGCGAATCATTTTCGTCCAACAATGCTTGCAATTCCCCATCCTCGTATTTTTTTGGCGGTTTTCCACGTTCCCTATTTGCAACATCTGAGTCACGCCGAAACCATCGTTCACACGTATCTTGCGATGGAGCATGTTCACCATAAGCTTCTCGAAGTAATCGGTATAATTCAACAGCAGTTTTCTTCAAATGAAAACAAAAAATTAATGCTGTCTGCGAATGCTCTTTGTTCGGTATAAATTTCGACATATTGAACACAACAACACAACACTATGCACACACTTTTCCAATTTATCACTCGTGCGCGTCTGACACTTGTTGATGACACAACAAAATGGCGTAGTGTCAAACCTTTATAGCACAAACTGCATTGGTGCACCATCTGTTGTCTGAAATCCGCATTTCATACTTGTACACCTGGTATATCTAATCCCAAAGATAAGAACATATGACATTAAGTTTGCTTGCTGAATGCTTTGCATCACATGATATTTGTCGGTCTTCAGCTTGTCTCTACGAAATCACTGAAGTTTTGAAAATTTTATTTCAGGCTTCAGTCTTGTCTATCTCTCACTGCAACTGTACAACAATACTATATTTTAGCAGCTACCATTACCAACCTACATACCTACAATTTTTAGTGTAGGCAATATATACATTTTTTACTGGTCTTTACATTTTTATTTATATTGTTAGTTTTTTTAAAATTTCCACTGGTTAAGTCTAATTTTTAAATTTCATTTTAGGACCTTGTAGGTGGTTTGGAACCACACAACAAATATACCAACGTCTTGAAAAGCTCAGTGTCAGTAATAGAGGATAAGGCTTTTTCTACATCTTCGACCGTTGCCAGTCTAAATCGAAAATTACCCACGCCGAGTTTTCTATTATTATAAAAATTTAAAATCTCAGGGTTCGGTTCGCCGGATTGTGCAGCACCTGCGAAGAACTTATTAATATCATCAGCACTACCCAAGAACTTAGGAATCCCCTTTTTATTTTTTGAGTAGATGTCCATTTCCTTCATAAGTTCAATTATCTCTTGGTCCATTATTCGAATACTATTTTCAAGATATACTCTTTTTTCCCTAACAGTGGCTGAGTTAACAAAATTTCTAAGTTGCCTATAAGACTCCCAATTATCAGGAATTTTTCTTTTTTTTATATTTGGACAGACCTCTATCCCGGAGAGACATACAAAATTTAATATTTTGAATTAACCACGGTGCCTGCACTTTTCTAATTCTTGAAGTTCTTATTGGTGCAAGTACATTAAATATCTCCAAGACAAACAAATTAAAAGTCTCAACGTTCAGGTCAATATTAGGTAAATAATAGATATCATCGAACGGAATTGCCTGAAGATCTCGATAGATATAAATATATATATATATATATATATATATATATATATATATATATATATATATATGTATATATATATATATATATATATATATATATATATATATATATATATATATATAAATAATAGCTTAATAAACAAAGAATTAAGATATAATGAACAGTTATTTTATTTCTATTAAAACGAATGTATAAAAGGTTGTCTAATAACAGTTTTATAATTTATTTTTCCATGTGAAGTTTCTCATTTGTATACTTGGATGCAAGAAAAGCAATTCAGTTCAGATTTTTTTATCTCATAAGAATAAATATACCAAAAAAATATAAAACTGGTACTTTTACATATGAAATTAAACCACTTATTTATAAGTTGAATACGAATTTTATTCATTATTTTAGTTTTAAATTTCCATGGCGATATATTTCACCGAAATTAATATTTGCTAAATAACAAGAAATAATATAGCCGTATGGATTGTGGCTCTGTACAAGAAAAAAGAGGTGTACTTTAGAAATTACCGATGAGTACATTACTAGTATAAATTTTTAATATCCAGATTCAATCAAGTTCACTATCCTTGGGGAAATAAACGAAAAATTGCGTAACCTAAAAAAAGGTTGATCAAAAAACTGAATATTATTGACTTTATATATATATAAAAAAATAATTTGGTTATACGGAGAGAACTTAGGGGATGTGATTGATAGGTAAACTTGCCTTTCAGGAAAGTGGTATCGACCGCAAAGTCAAAGGTCTTAGATGATATCCAACAATCTGTCAGCATGTTTTTTTTTCTCTTCTGAGATCATCGACGATCGTCCCAAACATTTACCTAGATCATTTTTGTGATCCATTTATTCATCTTTCAGCTTCCGCAGTATCATAAGTTAACCTCGCCAAGGACCTTCATCCTGCTCTCACAGAATTTTCTGGATGGTATACGTCTATTAGGATACTTCGCTTCGTAAAGCCTTACTGCCAAAAGACTTTTTTCCGCTTCGTCCCATATATAAACCATACCAATTAATTCATTCAGGAAAAGCCATAACTATTACCTTTATACGTCACTTACTACAACAAATTAAACTATTTTTACTTGCTTAATAGACATGTCAAAATTTGACAATGCCTACATTTTTGTTTTATCTTGGCAACTATGATGTTATAGCGTAAGTGAATTAAAAACAAGGGTGAAAATTGAAAAATTCAAAATAAATCGAAACCTATCAGAAATAGGTATATGACATATTTAATAAAAGTTGAAGGGTTTTGTAAAATCTATCAGAAAAAATAATAATATATACAGGGTGTGTCAGTTAAAAAATTTGAGACATTTCAATTTAAAATTATCGAAATGAATAAATTTATTTTGAACACCCTGTAGCATCTAACTCCAATTTCTTTACATAAATCTTTTTTTTTTTTATGTCTATAGAACGCTCATACCAATTATAAGTATTCCACCTTCAGAAATAATGGCGCTACTGGCAATTTTTTACAAAACTGAAAACTAATATTTTTTTTTTTTTTAAATTACAATATTCGAAAAACTACTAGGTTTTGGTATATAACATTATTAATAAAAAAGTTATGAAATTTTATGAAGAATTTAAAAATAAATTAGAAAATAGGGTGTTCCATTTAAAGAAACATACAGTGACTCACAGCTTAAATGATGCAGTCGCTATAAGAAAAGACTAACTGGTCTCAGTGCCTCTTTATTTATTTGGAAAAAACAACTTATAATTAAATTAGTAAAGAGTCTTCTAAAAAAGTATGAATTACTTTTTGTCTTAAATATGCCTTACTTAATTAACAATAAATAATTAATTAAATTATATGCGATTTTAACGTCACAACTTAAATGATGCAAAATTCAATATACCAAAATTATTAGAGAAAAAAAACTGTAGAATTTGAAATAAGCCTGCTAATATTTGGTCGGGCCTCCCTCATTATCAATAACGGCTTGTAATCTTCTGGACATTGATTCAACTAGCTTTCTAGTATACTCCGGGGAAATAGTGTTCCATGCTTCAGTAATTTTTACTTTTAATTCAGTTTTATTTGATATTGGGGCACTATTTACTTTATTTTTAAATGTCAGCCACAAATTTTCACTTACATTTAAGTCTGGTGACTGGGCTGGTGTTTTAATAACATTTGGACAGTTATAAAGCAACCAACTGCGGACTCGAAATGACGTGTGCTTTGGATCATTGTCGTGATAGAACCGATAATTGTTTTCAATATCTAATTTTTGGGCACTAGCGACGAGATGCTGCCTTAGTATATCCAAGTACAGATATTGGTTCATATTCCCTTCGACGAAATGCATGTTACCTACTCCTGCAGATGACATACAGCCCCATAACATCACTCCACCTCCCCCGTGCTTTACCATAGCTTTCATATTTTTTAATTTTAATTCTTCGTTAGGCTTTCTCCACACCGATATTTTTCCATCGGACCCAAATAAGTTTATTTTGGTCTCATCAGCAAATATTACTGAATTCCAGAAGTTCAAGTCTTTATTGATATGCTCTCTGGCAAATTCCAATCTCACGCCTCTATTTCTTTGGCTAATGAAAGGCTTATTTCTAGCAGTTCGACCATGTAAATTATTATTTCGCAAGATCCGTCGAACTGTTTCGGGGTTACACCTTTTTCCAAACTGTCTTTCCACCTCGGCGCACAACTTTGGCGCACTTTTTTTTGGATTATTTGATACCTCTCTTAAAATCCATCTTTCTTCGCGTTCATTGAAGATCTTATTAGGAGCCAACCTTGACTTATTCTCGACTCTATTTTCATTCCGATAACGTTCAATGATATGCTGAACAGTTGACGGACATTTATTAACCATTTTGGCTGTATCCATTCCTGTAATGAGTAATAATTAAATTTCTCACAGAAATTGTAGTTCGACGACCCATTCTTAAACAATTTCGTTTTATTGAATGAAAAAATATCAAACTAAACAAAAAAACAATTGCGCTAAGAAATCAAAGCAACGCTGCTTTCGTAAATTTCAAAATGCGATAAGTTTTGACCCCTGTTGTTATTTTGCATCATTTAAGCTGTGACGTTAAAATTGCATATGATTTGATTGATTATTTATTGTTAATTAAGTAAGTCATATTTAAGACAAAAGGTAATTCATATTTTTTTAGAAGACTTTTTACTAATTTAATTTCAGTAAGTTGTGTTTGTTTTTCCAAATAAATAAAGGGGCACTGAAACCAGTTAGTCTTTTCTTATAGCGACTGCATCATTTAAGCTGTGAGTCACTGTATGTTATACAAGGCTGGTTTGAAAAGTCCGTGCAAAAATAAAAAACTACTTATGTGTTTGGGGTAACCCTTTTTTATTTTTCGACATAGTCTCCTTTTAGGCTTATACACTTCGTCCAACGATGTTCTAGTTTGTTGATCCCTTCCGAATAATAGGATTTGTCCAAGTCTGCAAAATATCCATTAGTGTCTGCAATCGCCTCCTCCTTTGAATAAAATCTTTGTCCCGCCAGCCATTTCTTCAAATTGGGGAACAAATAGTAGTTCGAGGGAGCCAAGTCTGGAGAATAGGGGTGATGTGAAACGAATTGGAATCCTATCTCCATTAATTTTGCGACCACAACTGCTGAGGTGTGCGCTGGTGCGTTGTCGTGATGGAAAAGGACTTTCTTGTGGGCCAATCGCGGGCGTTTTTTTTTCTTGCAGCTCGGTTTTCAAACGGTCCAATAACGATGAATAATATTCACCTGTAATAGTTTTACCCTTTTCCAGATAGTCGATGAGGATTATCCCTTGCGAATCCCAAAAGACAGTCGCCATAACCTTTACGGCCGAAGGAACGTTCTTCGCCTTTTTTGGTGCAGATTCCCCCTTGGTAACCCATCGTTTAGATTGTTGTTTGGTCACAGGAGTATAGTAATGTATCCATGTTTCATCCACAGTGACGAAACGACGCTTAAAGTCCTCCGGATTCTTCTGGAACAGCTGCAAACCATCCTTGCAACACTTCACATGATTCCGTTTTTGGTCAAGCGTGAGCAATCGCGGCACCCATCTTGCGGATAGCTTTCTCATGTCCAAATGTTTATGCAAAATGGTATGTACCCGTTCAGTCGAGATGCCCACAGCACTAGCAATCTCACGCACCCTAACTCTTCTGTCATCCATCACCATACCATGGATTTGATCAATGATTTCTGGAGTCGTAACCTCCACAGGCCGTCCAGAACGTTCAGCGTCACTCGTGCCCATATGGCCAGTCCGAAAATTTTGAAACCACTTATAAACTGTTCTAATCGAAGGTGCAGAGTCACCATAATGTTTATCAAGCTTCTCTTTAGTCTCCTGAGGCGTTTTGCCTTTCATAAAGTAATGTTTAATCACCACACGAAATTCTTTTTCGTCCATTTCTTGAAAATCACTCGACTTCCTTGATTCACACGAATGCCAAACACAAAGAAATAGACCAATATGGCTGAAACTTGGTGTGCGTTCATTCAAGAGATGCTATTAACTAAACATGACCTCGATACGCGCCGGTGGTGCCATCTCTCGGACTTTGCATGGACTTTTCAAACCAGCCTCGTATCGGCCACACTTTTTTCCTGTATACTCAAAAAGTATCCTGTATACTCAAAAATAGTTTTAAAACTGTGCACCTTAACATTCCCTAAAACTATTGTATTCAACATTCCCGAAACAAATGAGATAATGAACTTTACTCTATTGTTGACTCACCCTGTACAGTACATATGATATAATATTACTTAACTTCTCTGTCTAAGTATGAAATTTGAATTACTTTTCACCCAAGAACAAAGATATTATTTCAAAATCTTCTCCTTTGCAATGCAACAAAGTTTTTACCAAAATTATATATTTTGTAAATAAACAGGTGCTATTTTATGCAATACAAAAACAATTGCTTTATTATGACAACTCCATCATCAGCCTGACTTTACACTATTTACATTAACTTAAGAACATAATTATTTAGTTACGTTGCACACTTATATTTCTTTATTTTTCGATGGTCTTTTCAGACCATACTATCTCCTACTCTCTTTCTCATTTACATTAACGATCTGCTGGAAAAGACCGGAAATCCGATCTATAGCTATGCAGATGACAGTACGCTTATCTCTTCATTCACTTTGAACGCTCGGGCATCGGCTGCTCAGACGAGTGTCCGCAGACAGCGGGAAGTTGTTCAACGTAACAAAGATCTAGAAGAAATTCTATCTTGGGGTGACAGTAACCAAGTGGAATTTAACGCTACAAAAACCCAGGCGGCAATTTTTTTTCTAAAAAAGTTAACGTTGCTGAACCCGACATAGTTATGGCGGAGTACTCCATTCCTCTAACATTGTCACTCAATTTATTGGGCGTTAATTCGGGAGCGAATATGTCCTAGCGTGAGCATGTTGCAGGCATATCAAGGAGAGCTTCTCAAAAGTTGGGAATATTATTTCGAACCAGAAAGCTTTACACTCCACAACAACTGTTAATTCTTTACAAAGCTCAAATTCGATCAACTATGGAATACTGCTCCCCCATGTTTGAGGCTCCGCTCCCAAACATACACTGCATCTGTTGGATTCTATTCAGAGAAGAGCTGTTCGTCTGATTGGAGACCTGGAACTGACCGTCGTCGGCCTTGATTCGCTGGAACATCGAAGAACGGTTGGCGACTTGAGCCTATTCTACAAGTATTTTCATGGAAAGTGTTCGGAGGATGTGGCCCGTTTAATTCCTCCCAGAACGGTGCATGTTAGAAATACACGTCGCGCTGATACTTCACATCCGTACGAGGTTCAGCTTGTTACTCCTCGTACAAGGCTTTTCAAGCAGCATATGGAGAACATCATTCCTTTGGAATAATTTGCCCAACACTGTGTTTCCCACCGAGTACAATTTACAGCGATTCAAGAACAACGTGAATCGCTTTTTCCGCTAGACCCATAAAAAAAAAAGACCGAGGAAGTATTATTTTTTCATACCAACTGTTAATTATTAACTTTGATTCTTTAATATTGTACACATATCCGTACCAGTAATGAAGAACTTTCTGATATCCATAATAACAGTAAAACGAAAACGGTATAAAGCCGATACAATATTTAACGATCGCGAATGTTAAACTTAAAATCGTTAACCACTTAACCTTATTTGTAAATGTAAAACTGACTCTGAAAAAAACACTAAACCCAACGCTTCAGCTTAGTTTACTCACACACCAAAGAAACATTTAATATCGACCGACTGTCTTATCCCAGACGTGCCGGTATTTATGGGTCAGTAAATAAGTTTTTAAAACGAAAATAACACAAGACGAATTAATAAGTCGAAATAAATTTATTCTTCAGTATAATCTCCCTTAAACTCAATACATTTTTTTCATTTTTCGATTGATTTACCTCATCTCTGAAAGAGTTTTCCGGATTACCTTCAAAATACCCATCTACGGATGCTATGACCTCATCATTTGTTGAAAAACGCTTCCCACGTAGAAATCTCTTGAGGTTTGGGAACTGATAAAAATCAGATCGAGCCATCTCTGGCGAATAGGGTCGATGTCTCAACAATTCGTACTTTGATCTAACCAGTTTTGCCGTTGCCAAAGCACCTCTGGAGCAGGTTCATTGTCACGATGAAACATGATTTTTTTTCTTCTGCAAACCGAACCTTTTCTCATGAATTTTCGCGTCCAGCTGGTTCAAAAGGTTGCAATAATACTCTCCTGTATTTGTTTTATCTGCTTGAAGGTAATCAATTAACAAAATTCCTTTTGCATCCTAGAAAACTGATGCCATAATTTTTTTGAACGGCTTTGACCACTTGGTTGCTTTAGAGCTGAACAACCGGGCTGAGTCCACCGTGCAGTTTGTTGTCGCAGTTCGGAATCATACTGGTAAACCCATCTATAGTGGCAAATCGGCGCACAAAATCAGTTGTTTTCTTTGTGAAACGAGCCAAATGTGGTTTAGAAAGTTTCTCCCGAGTGCATTTTTATTCCGATGTGAGCAAATGCGGCACGCATCTTGTGAATAGCTTTCTTTTACCCAAAATATTAGTTAAGATTTCATGTACTGATCCATGTGAGATGCCTATCATCATCATCATCAATCAGCCCCGATCTGTCCATTGTCGGACATAGGCCTCCTCAAAATCCTGCCTCCTTCCTCTGTCCTGTGCAGTTGCCGTCCAATTTCCAGAAACCCTCTTGATATCATCGGTCCATCTTGTGGGTGGTCTTCCCCTGCTTCGTCTATTCGTTCTTGGTCTCCACTCCAGGATCCTCCTAGTCCATCTGTTGTCCTTCATTCTGGCTACATGCCCAGCCCATCTCCACTTTAGTCCGAGTATGCGCTCTATTATGTCTTCCACGCCTATTTTTCTGCAGATCTTCTCATTTCTCATCCTGTTTCTTAGGGTAATACCCAGCATTGACCTCTCCATTTTACGTTGTGTCTGTTGCAGTTTAAGTATGGATTTTGTGGCGAGGGTTAGGGTCTCTCTCCCGTATGTAAGAACCGGTAGTACACACTGATTAAATGCTCTTCTGTTCCAACTGATCAGCACTTCGCCCTTAAATACATCTCGGAGTCTGCCAAATTCTGCCCATCCTAAGGTTGTTCTTCTAAGCAGTTCTCGCGTTTGGTTGCCTCTGCAAAGTTTCACTTCGTGGCCCAGATATATATAACTCTCGGTCATCTCAATATCTCTACCTTTTAAACTTATCGGTCGGCTAGGAACTAAGTTTGTCATCACCTTTGTCTTTTTATAGTTTATTTTCAAGCCAACTTTTTGCGTGGCATTTTGCAGTTCTTTTAGCATATCTTTAGCTTCTCCTAAATTGTCAGATATAATGACAATGTCATCTGCGAATCTTAAATGACTGAGCCGCTCTCCATCAATATTTACTCCCTTGTTTTCCCATTCTAACGTTTTGAATGCTTGTTCCAGCACGGTTATAAACAGCTTCGGTGACATTGTGTCTCCTTGTCTGACACCCCTTTTTATTTCTATTTTCTTCGAGAGAGAGTGTAGGTTCACTGTTGTTGTAGCCTTGTTGTAGATGTTATGTATAATATTTGAGTATCGATAGTCAATTCGACACTAGTCTAATGCTTCTAATATGGCAGGTACTTCAACAGTGTCAAAAGCTTTTTGGTAGTCAACAAAGATGAGAACTAGGGGTTTGTTATATTCAATCGACTTTTCTATTAGCGTTTTTAGACAGTGTAAGTGATCATTTGTTCCAAAGCCTGAACGGAATCCAGCTTGTTCTCTTGGCTGATATAGTTCTAATTTACTTTCTAATCTAGTTGTTATGATTCTAGTATACAATTTGTAGAGATCATTTAGGAGACTGATCGGCCTATAATTATCGAGATCTGTTGTATCCCCTTACTTATCCATTAGGATGGTGATGGAGTTGTTCCATTTTTCCGGAATGTTTTGTCTATGTAAACATAGATTAAACGGCTCTTTTATTTTCTCTACCAATACATGACCTCCAAGTTTGATAGCCTCTGACACAAGTCCATCCTCCTCTGGAGCCTTGTTGTTCTTCATTTTGTTCAAGGCGTTACGTATTTCGTCTTGGGATATATCTGGGATAAAGTCGGAGCCCTGGTTTTGTATTTTCGGCAGCGGATTCTCATTTGTTCTTGAATCTGCTTGGCTTATATACAGTGTTGTGTAAAATTCTTCAACTATGTGCAGTAGATCTTCTATATCAGACGTAATATGACCATTTTTGTCTCTAAGTTGGAAGATTTCCTTTCTGCCGTTTGTAATCTTTTCTCTCATTTTCTTCATACTCTTGTTATTTTCAATAATTTGTATAACTTTGTCATTTTTGTATTTCCTAAGGTAATTTCTAATTTTTCTTGATATTTCCCTGTTTAGTGTTGTTATCTTTTGTGGGTCCGCATTTGGGTCGTTTCTTAGTAGTCTCGTTTCCTCCATTTTACCTCTTGCGTCTTGGTTTATCTTTCGGTCTTTATTACGTCTGGGCTAGTATCTGTTTTATGCGTGCCTAACCATTTTCGTTATTTTGTTGTTTAAATCATTTATGTTTGTTTCTGTTGTATTTTCCATTGTATCGCTGATGTACTGTTGAAATGTCTTCTCATCTTTTGAGTGTGTCCATGGTTTTAATTTTCTCTTTACCAATTTGTTTCTTTCAAGTCTTGTGTCTATTTTGATCTTGGCCCTGACCATCCTATGGTCGCTAAATGCTGCAAATTTATTGAAGACTGTGACATTTTTGAAAATGTGTTTCTTGTTTGTAATGAAATAGTCAATCTCGCTTTTGGTTTCGCCATCTGGGCTGTTCCATGTCCATCTTCTATGGACTTTCTTGTAGAAGAAGCTGTTCATCTGGTATAGGTTGTTCAATGATTCTAGATGCCTATAGCCTTAGCTAAACCATCCACGATTAATCGACAGTCTTCCATTACCATATCTTGTACTTGCACAACAGTTTTTTCAGTTGTTGCAGTTTTTGAACGTTCTGAACGTACATCATCATTGATGCTTGTACGATCAAGTTTAAACTCTAGAGTTCATATATGAACAGTTGCAAATGAACGAGCAGACTTCTTTAACATTTTTACTAATTTTGCATGGATTTCAGTTGCCGATAAACCTTCCAAGGCAAGGAATTTTATCACTGCACGATATTCAATTTTTTCCATTTTTAAAAAATACTCAAGCACATCTACTTTAACCAGCTGATAAACAATAAATGACGTGACAGATGAACTTGAAATTTAGACTGTGTTCATTAGAGTGACCGGATTATTAGATAGAATGAAATTATATATAATGTCTTAAGATGAAATTAACGATTTGACGTTCCTTCTGCTGGCCCAAATGTGCCAACATAACACACGTGAATATGGATTTATGGTTTGGCGCTATTTCCAAATAAAGTTTTACAATTTTGCAACTCAAAGGAAACATTATTAAAATTAGTTTAGTCATATCTCGATTTAGCGTCAATGCTAACGAATTATAAATACACTTACTATTTCTAAATCTTACTGTATCTTATCTACCTTTTTAGATTCTAAGTTAATTGTAAAACTCTGTTTATTAATGAGATTTTGCTGATGATTAATAGGAAAAAAAACCAGTAGTACCTAAACGTACAAGTACAATGGGGAGGATAGTGTTTTTATCAACAAAACGGATTACCTTATGAACAACAGTCCATAAAGTTCTAAGAATATGGAATAAGGAACAGACACAAGCAAAACTTGTTATAAGTAAAAAGTTGCCTAAACACAAAAAAAAAAAAACAGTAGAACACTTTAGATTACATTATCAAAAATTAAGATAACTTATGAGGGATTTTCTAAAATAATATTCAGTTTTGCAAATTTTCGGTTTTTTCATGTTGTAACTTCCGAATTCATATGGAAATAAATATTTTATACAAAAACAAAAATTTATTTTTTGATAAAATTTAAATGCTCAGGATAGATGTTTCCAGTGTATTTTCTAAACTAGACTGAAAAATAAAAACAACAATTTTTAAAATATGTAATTCGAAAGATAATAACACAGCCCCACAAAAAAAAAAAAGTGGGGTATACTTTTGATGCGATATCTCAGATCCGTAGTATTTTTGCCCGCTGATGACGAATCTGACGTCAGAATATCGCCATCACATCTCAATTCTTTTCTAACCTCAAAAAATAGGTAAAAATTAGTAAAAATTAAGAAAAATATACTCCTAAAAAAATTGATTCAAGCTTTTTCATGAATCCAAAGATGTATTAATATGTATTCGGACACACTAAGCTAATATTCATCGGTTGGATTAAGCCATACAGTTCTGTTTTCTTTCTAACCTCAATAAATCAGACAGATATAGTGCTTCTCGAATGCAAAAACGAATTCAAATTAAAATTCAACCGATTCTTACCAAATTTGGTACACGGGGGTTTTTTGAGTTGCTGATCATGAATCTGAGGTCGAATTTGCAAAATTCAAAATGGCGGATCCAAGATGGCGGACACAATTTTTGAAAACCAACCGATTCCTACCAAATTTGGTATACAGTTGGGGAATCCGCAAACCTGATACTCTTAAACCCTAAACCCTGAAACCTTAGACTCCCACACCCTGTAACCTCAAAAAATAGATCTCAATAACCCTGTAACTTTAAAAATGAGACCCAATAAACTCAAAACCAGGACTTTTAAACCATATACTCTCAAATAGTAGACCCTTAAGCCCTAGAATTGCGAAGGTTAGACCCGCGCCTAACTTTCCTTTTTTTGGCTGTATCTTGTTCTTTTTTCCGCGAATGACCTATTCAAAGGCTTTCTGCCCAAACGCTTTTGAGGACTTGTTTCTCTTTTTAGCGACCAGCAATAGTCCGCTAGCATATGGTCATCCCATCGTCCTTGATACCGATTTTCTATGATTTTCAGATCTTGGTGAAAACGTTCCCCTTGCTCCTCACTGTAGTCACCAAGATTATCTGGGAAATCATCGATGTGTGAGTCCAGGAAATGTAATTTTAGATTCATTAAGCAACCTAATGTTTGAAAATTTTTTACCATTTTCTCGACTATTTCTTTTGACTTTTATTATTTCCCAAAAAGTTTGTTGGGACTTCTTTAAAACTAAGCCAAGCAGCTTTTTCAACTTTATTCATTTTAGTAACAAATAATGAATCTTGAAACAATTTTCTTATTTGTGGCCCGTCAAATACGCCTGCCTTAATTTTAGCTTCAGAAAATTTCGGAAAATTTTATGCAAATATTTGAAACATGGGCCGTTTGTATCTAATGCTCTCGTGAATTGCTTCATAAGTCCAAGCTTAATGTGAAGCGGGGGAATAAGAACTTTTCCTGGATCTACCAATGATGAAAACAATACATTATTTTCACCAGGAGTGAACGATTCTCTTGTTGGCCATATTTTTTTTTTATAATGACGTTCCCTGTCTCTGCTATTCCACAGACATTTATAACAGGGATAAAGTGTAAACCCTGACTGTTGGCCAAGCAATATTGTTACAATTTTCAGATCTCCACAAATTTTCCAGTTATGATCAGCATATTTTATTTTTATCAAAAGCTGCTTCATTTTTTTCATATTGCTCTTCCATAACTGTGGAATGAGCAATCGGAATGGGAGCGTAAACGTTGGTATTATGCAGCAAAACTGCCTTAATGCTCCGTTTAGAAGAATCAATGAACAGTCTCCATTCTTCAGGATCGTATGAGTTATTTTGAAATTCATCTATTAGACCTTTTACATCGGTACAATATGAAAGTGACAATTCCTCGTCCATTGTGAAATATTTTCGAAATTCTTCATCTCTGTTTCTATAATAAGAAATCGTAGCTTCTGGCTTAAGTAAATGTCTTTTCTTTAAAAAGGAAGCAAGATACTCTGAACCATCTTGGGATAAGCCTAAATCTCTGACTAGATCACTAAGTTCTGACTGTGATACGAGTATTGGTTCTGGTTTACGGTTGTATGGTAGAAATTCTTTATCTGTGTCACTAGTATATGATAGGTTGTCACTAGAACATTCATTAGTAACAGTGTTTGAATCTTTTTCGACAGTCTCAATGTTTTCGGCATGAACTGATAAGGTGAAATCATTTGTTTCCATAACATCAGCATCAAGTGGTTCAGGAGGCGGAATTAGTTTGGTTGGTCTTGTTACTGTCGAAACATCGTTATATGTTAAGTAATAGTGCTTTTATTTTTTCGGTTATGCCTAGATACAACATTCATACAAAAGTAGCAATCATTTTCACTGTATGGTCTATTCCATATTGCTGGTCTGGAATATTTAATCGCCTTCTTATTGATGTACAACATTATTTTGCAAGAACTGCAAATGATGTGGGGAACCCAATCTATATCCTGGTGCTGTATTTCAATGTTAAAACAATCCTTATATAAGGTTTTAATCTTATCCGTTATCGGTGACCCCATTTTACTCAATACGTGTTGACAGCAAATATAACAAAATGAATCACTGTTTTTATCGCACTTATGAAAAGTCCTTGTACCGTGAGACCGTTTTCTTGTAGCATTATACTCTACATAAGCCAAGTCACCCACACATGAAGAGCTACGGTCGCTGGATGACGACGGCTGCGGGCCCGCTTTCCCACCCTGACCAACCGCCGATACTGGATTTCCGAGTCCCTGCATCGTAATTCTCTTTCTTCTACCTGCCATGACGGCATCTAAGCCGTTATCCAGGGACTCTGCCGGCTAGTGGAGTAACACCGTTGCCCACCGTCACCACGTGGAGGTGCTCTGGATGGAGGTAGAAGAATAAAAATCGGCCGATGAATTTTCTCGGCGTTCAAAATGGCGCGAAAACATCTGCCATCTTAAATTTTGCAAATCCAACCTCAGATTTGTGATCAGCGACCCAAAAAATCCCCGTGTACCAAATTTGGTAAGGATCGGTTTGAATTTTAATTTGAATTCGTTTTTGCATTCGAGAAGCACTATATCTGTCTGATTTATTGAGGTTAGAAAGAAAACAGAACTGTATGGCACAATCCAACCGATGAATATTAGCTTAGCGTGTCCGAATACATATTAATACATCTTTGGATTCATGAAAAAGCTTCAATCAATTTTTTAGGAGTATATTTTTTCTTAATTTTTACTAATTTTTACCTATTTTTTGAGGTTAGAAAAAAATTGAGATGTGATGGCGATATTCTGACGTCAGATTCGTGATCAGCGGGCAAAAATACTGCGGATCTGATATATCGCATCAAAAGTATACCCCACTTTTTTTTTGTGGGGCTGTGTAATCATGTGTATATGCGAAAGTTACTTTTAATGGAAAAAAGTGACGTGAATATTTTAGCAAACTTTTCAACTTTTTATACGTGTTCTGAATGCTCTAGAAAGAAAGAGAATGTCCGATAAAAGAAATATCTTTTGTCGGACGTTGTCTGTAAGTAAAAATAAATTAGGCAGGCTTACACGAAGTTACCTTTTAAACAGTGTTGAGAAATATCATTTTTTTCACTTTTTTCCAGTTCAGTTTCAAGAATGGGTCGGAAAAAGCTCTATTTTGCTAGCCATTCTATTCTCCTAGAGTTCGTAAGAACATTATTTCTATTTTTAATATATATTATTGTTTTTCTTTATAAAAAGATTGTCATGTAATGATGTAATGTAGAAACTGAAACATAATGATGAAACCTAAATCTCAAAAATTATATGTATAGCCAAGTATTAGAAAAATCTGATGCCAGTCCCTTTCAACTACATCAAAGAACATAAAATTTGGTTTATTTGCCTTGGCGCTTGTTAATCTTCAACTCATAACGATAACATTTATCCAATCTTCACTTGAAATTAAGTACACATAATTTTAGGCAAATATTTCTCTTTTAAAGTGGCTTTTAAAAGATAATAGTGCCTTAAAATACAAATTACTTTTTTATTAATTATGTAATTTCATTTCCCGTTGATAGCTATATTAGTGGTATTTTTCTGAGTCGGAGTAAATACAAGAGATAGAGACGGAAAGAGAGTTTGTTCCTTTCCCTCACACCCCTTTCTACCCCACTTTGAGCTGTTTTAGGTAGATAGCTGCCCTTCTACCAACTATTAATAAATTATACAGGAGGTTGATACAGTTAATAATTTGAGTATTTCGGAATTGATCGATTTTTTGAACACTCTTCGATAGTGTCAACTGTCACTCGTAAAGAATTCTCTCTGTGAAAATACGAGTGCTACAAACAAATATGTTTAGACGTACACTAAAAGCGTAGCTAAGCTAACATCACGTTCAAAACTAGGGTTACTGACTACTACTTGCGCAGGACAACAAAAAAAATATTTGTAAAAACTTTTTAAACCAATACATCTAAGTGTTATGTATTTTTGGGTGCTGAAACCGTATTTGATATCAGTATTTTTGTATCACCCACAGTTCTCTCACAATCTGACATCGATTAAATTTCAAAATAGGGAAAAAAAAACTCTTCCTGCTTTAAAAAACTGAGCAAACTGTTGATCTCTTGTTCGATAATGGTAAATAGATGTTCCAGATTCCAATAGATGTTTTTCTTTCAGCCTAGAACCAAGCAATTCTGCTTTTTCCTTAGTCAAACCCAAATCTCTCACTAAATCATTTAACTCAGCTCGTGTAAACAACTGTGGTTCTAAATTTTTTAGGGAACCTTGAAACTCATCATCGACTTTCATTAAATTCGGGACTGGACTGTAAAATGTCATCAATAGACTGAGGTGACTCAGGGACAGGAAGTCCCGGTCCATGTCCTACCGGCTGATTGGCTGAAGTAAAGTTAGGATAGACAATTACTTTCTTATTTTTGGAGTTATATCCAGAAATATCAACGCTGCAAAAATAACAGTTATTTGAATGATTTTCTTGCTCTCTCGAAACCATGGGTACTGCAAATCTAAAAGCTTTTTTTGCTTTTTTTAATCCATTTCCTAAGATCCCCGACACAAACATAACATAAACTGTGAGGAGCCCAACATTTTTCTTGATTACCGATTTTCTACACCAAAATACGCAAATGTATTTTCTACAAAGTCAGTAATGTTTCTTTGATGTTTTTAGTGTTCCATACGGAACACTTATAAGATCACTTCGGTGTCTGTCTGTCTGTCTGTCTGTCTGTCTGTCTGTCTGTCTGTCTGTCTGTCTGTCTGTCTGTCTGTCTGTCACACCCGATTTTCTCCGAAACTATTTGACATAGAAAGGTGAAATTTGGTAATAATATAGGAATTGATGGCCTCAGCAGAGCCATGTAGTTTTGAGAATTAAATTTGGACTTAAGGGGTTAGTTTTGGGGGGTGAAGTCGGAAGTGAAAAAAAAAATTTTTTTACTAGGTCATCGAGTGTAGTGTCAAATGAAAGCTTGTGAAAACACGAGTAAAAAATATATATATATAATATTATACTTGCGAGCACTTTTCTTTGTATTATTTTTAAAAATTCGCGATAAATCGCTGTCCCGGGCCTTATCTCGAAAAGTACTTATCAAAAAATTTCGAAAAAAATTCTGGAATATTCTCCACGGGGTGTAGATTGAACGAAAATTATCACGAGTGCATTACCTTTAATAATTTATATGGTACATAAAAAAAAAACAAAAATTTCAAGGTCATCAGATTTCAGTAAAGATTGGAAACAAACTTTGTTGAAAACTCATTTGGGGTGTGTTTTATGAAGTCACTGATCATCTTATACCACCGTAACATAAATTTTGACTTAAGAGGTTCGTTTTGAGGGGTGAAATCGGAAGTGAAAAAATTTTTTTTTTTTTTACTAGGTCATCGAGTGTGGTGTCAAATGAAAGCTTGTGAAAACACGAGTAAAAAATATATATATAATGTAATACTTGCGCACACTTTTCTTCGTATTACTTTTAAAAAATCGCTGTCCCCTACCGCATCTCGAAAAGTACTGATCAAAAAATTTTGAAAAAATTCTGGAATATTCTCCACGGGGTATAGATTGAACGAAAATTATCACGAGTGCTTTACCTTTAATAATTTATTTAGTATATAAAAAAAAACAAAATTTCAAGGTCACCAGTTTTCAGTAAAGATTGGAAACAAACTTTGTTGAAAACTCATTTGGGGTGTGTTTTGTGAAGTCACTGATCATCTTATACCACCGTAACATAAATTTTGACTTAAGGGGTTCGTTTTGAGGGGTGAAATCGGAAGTGAAAAAATTTTTTTTTTACTAGGTCATCGAGTGTGGTGTCAAATGAAAGCTTGTGAAAACACGAGTAAAAAATATATATATAATGTAATACTTGCGCACACTTTTCTTCGTATTACTTTTAAAAAATCGCTGTCCCCTACCTTATCTCGAAAAGTACTGATCAAAAAATTTTGAAAAAATTCTGGAATATTCTCCACGGGGTATAGATTGAATGAAAATTATCACGAGTGCTTTACCTTTAATAATTTATTTAGTATATAAAAAAAAAAAAAAATTTCAAGGTCACCAGTTTTCAGTAAAGATTGGAAACAAACTTTGTTGAAAACTCATTTGGGATGTGTTTTGTGAAGTCACTGATCATTTTATACCACCCTAACAAAAAATTTTATTTTAAAAACAATCTACGTACGGAACACTAATTGTGCAAGTTCAACTTGCACTTGACCGGTTTTTTAACTATAAACTTACCACATATATAATAAAAAGTGTTGGGAGAGTTTATATAACCACGATTAGCCATACTTTGAGTGTAAGTTAAAGCACATGGGTTAAACACTGCAATGCGAGGTTATATTAACTGGAAGAAAACACTATGACATTTATCGAAACTGCCAACCTAATAACATTTGATTTTACTGCCAACCTAATAAAATTCTGATTTTATTGCCGACCTAATAACATTCGAATGATAAAAAATAAGCTTTTCACATTTTGAATATTAAAATGTGAAAAATTGGTGGATGATACGACATTTTTATTATTATTTTCGGACTCAGCACACCAAAAAACATAGAAATCAGGTAAAATTATTAAAAAGTTTTTTCATTGTTGACCTGTGTGTTGTACTCTAGTACTGTGATAAATAATTTGAGTTTGTTTTATTTTTCTGTCGATGTTAGCACGGTTGATAAGCCGTAATGTCGCAAAACGCGTTCCTACATGCAATGACAGATAAAAGAACAGTGAATAACTGCTGAAATATGGACTTCGTTCAATTTTAGTTGTTTATATTGATTAAGATAACCAAGTTCAGGTGACTTAGTGAAAAGACTTTAAGTAGTTTAAACAGAAATGGCCGACAAACATAAAGGGAATATTTTTTGAGAATCGGTAATGTTTCGTCGTTCTTCGAATAGTTCAGGCATAAGTTTTATCATTGGTTCCCGATTTATTTATTTTGTTAGGTAAGATTATTTTATAAAGTACTTTATTTTCACTATTATTATTCTTACGACAAGAATAGAAGTAAACCAGTTCTCCAGTAAAAATAATAAAGAAAAATATAAAATCTCTAATCAATTAAAAAAAATGCAATATGCATCTTTACTAAGCTATATAGTACACATTTAATATTACCTTCCTCTTACTTGAAAACAATGTAAACTTTCTTTTGCACATAAAGCGTTAATTATTGTCATTACTAACATTTGCTAACGTTAACCGACACTTAGTTGCCAAAAATAGTTTTTTCTATTAAAGCTAGGATTTGTCATCCCCACGTGCCACGCGTGTTTTGTCCGCAAATTATTCATGAATTAGTGTTTTGTATATATTTTTTATCGACAAGTCATGTATAATTGGCGTGTCGCATTTTATAATCTCTGGAGCCAGGAATATGTATATTCATGAATAAATGATCCTGTCTATCTCTTACTTAGTCTGAACAAGCTTCTATATGCAATGCGATGTTTAAACAAACGTAATTACATGTGAAAACACCGGCCAAGGGCAAGTCGGACTTGCGCGATTAGTGTTCGGTACATTGATTACTTTTAAAGTAAAAATTTTTGTTATGTAGGTATAAAATGATTAATGACTTCACAAAATACACCCCAAATGAGTTTCCAACAACGATTGATGACTGATGACCTTGAATTTTTTTTATTTTTTTTTTATACACCAGATAAATTACACAGTGCAACACATAAAATGTAAATTAAATTCTGACTTCAGTTTTTGGAAGTGCTCACCCAAACTAACAAAACCCTATTTGGATTTTGATAGATTAATTCGATTTTTTTTTTTTTGCCGTCATCAATTTTTTTGCTGGAGCTTTGGTTTTGCACGGCTATATCTCGTAAATTATTGGGAATTTCTCAATGCAGTCTTCAGACGAAATGTTCGTCACACCAAAATGCACAATTTTTGTGAACATGTCGAGGCCAGATTTTCACTCTTTCGAGGTGTTTTTAGTGCAGGAAGCCCGAAAAAATGCCATTTTTTCACATTTTCGACCATAACTCACAAACCGTGCATATTTTAGCATAATTGTCTTCGACAAAAATGTTCTCCGCATCAACACGAGTAACTTTGCTTAACATTGTAATAACCTACAATCTATCCTTATAGTTCTTTTGGCCGTTGTAAGGAATTTCGCCACCAAATAGTACATTTCAAACCAAAATTTCAGCTTTCATCAGTGAATATATCTTTTTTGTGTTTCTGTACTAAAAACACCTCGAAAGAGTGAAAATCTGGCCTCGACACACATAAAAATTGTGTATTTTAGTGTGAAGAGCATTTCGTCTGAAGATTGCATTGAGAAATTCCCAATAATTTACGAGATATA
This sequence comes from Pachyrhynchus sulphureomaculatus, assembly GCA_019049505.1. Classification (NCBI taxonomy): domain Eukaryota; kingdom Metazoa; phylum Arthropoda; class Insecta; order Coleoptera; family Curculionidae; genus Pachyrhynchus; species Pachyrhynchus sulphureomaculatus. Next base: position 5,821,264 of record CM032454.1, read on the forward strand.
GCCGTGCAAAACCAAAGCTCGAGCAAAAAAATTGATGATGGCAAAAAAAAAATCGAACTAAACTCTCTCTCTCTCTATTCGTTTCCTCAGTCTTGAGGGTCGTGATCTCTCTGGAATGACTTCACTGTTCTGTTCACTATTTCTCTCCATTTCTCTCGATCTTCCGCCAAGTGCAACGATACATGGAGTGATTGATCCATAACTTGTTTTATTTGATCTGACCATCTTGTTGGCGAGCGGCCTCTACTCCTTTTACCCTGGACCTCTCCCATTATTATTAGCCGGTCTACATTATTGCCTGGCCTTCTAGCTACATGTCCAAAATACTGAAGAATTCTTTTCATGCACAGTGATGATAACCTTACAGTTACATTTAGTTCATTCAGTATAGATTGATTAGTTCTTCTGGCGGTCCAGGATATTCTCAACATCCTCCTATAGCACCACATTTCAAAGGAATCAATAGATTTACATTCCTTTACTCTAAGTGTCCAGGATTCTACACCATATGAAAATATTGGAAATTGGAAATTGGAAGGTCTGTACGAGATTTAATTTCGTTCCTTTAGTTATGTACGGACTTTTCCATATCTTAGTAAGTCTCGTCATAGCATTTCTTGCTAGGGATATTCTTCTTTTTATTTCATTCTCGCATCCTCCCATACTACTTACGGATGATCCTAGATATACAAAGGTTGTTACTCTCTCAATGCCATTGAGTAAGTCGGATATTACTATTTGGTCAGACTTATCGACTATCATCAGCTTCGTTTTGTCCCTATTTATGGTCAGACCTAGTTTCTCACTTTCTTGCTCTATTCGATTTAAAAGTGTAGCCATCTCTTCCTCGGTCGCTGCAAATATGGTGGTATCATCAGCGTAACGCAAGTTGTTTATTCGCTCACCTCCTATTAGGATTCCACCATCCCATTCATTCAACGCATTTCTCATTATAAATTCACCATAAACATTAAATACTGTAGGAGACAGAACACAGCCCTGTCTTACACCTCGGCGAGGATGAAACTGATCGGATATTGTATTGTCTATTCTCACCACTGCAGTGCTGTCCAAGTAGAGGTTTTTAATCAATTTAATCAGATGATAAGGAACACCCATTTGCTCTAGTACCTCCCAAAGCTTTTTCCAGTTGACAAAATCAAAAGCCTTATTATAGTCTATGAAGCACATTACCATAGACACATTATACTCTCTACATTTCTCTATCAATTGTCTTATGTTAACAATCTGATTTCTTGTGCCTCGTCCTTTACGAATCCCACTTGTTCTCTAGAGATTTGTTGGTCAACAAAATATCTTAAACGATTATTTATGATATGTAGCATTACCTTACTTGGATGTGATAATAGAGATAATGTACGATAATTACTACATTTACGGATAGAGCCTTTCTTATGTAGTGGTATTATTATAGAGGTCGTCCAATCTTTCGGCCATATTCCAGTTTTCCAGATGTTATTACATATTTTATAGATCATCCCCACTGTGACATGATCTAGTTCCTTAAGAATATCTCCCGTGATGTCATCGTAGCCAGGTGCCTTACTGCTTTTCAGTTTCTTAACAGCATCCTCTACTTCACTCCTCATTATTTCAGGTTCTTGCTGCGTGGTATTGATCTATTGGTGTATGTGTTGTTCTCGTGCATCATAATAAAGGTCTTCACAATATTCTCTCCATTTGTCTATTATTCTTTCTTTCTCTGTAAGCAGTGTTCCATTTTTATCCTTAATTGCCCAAGTTTTAGGTTTGAAATCCTTATCTATCTCTTTAATTTTTTTAAAAAGATCCTTAACTTGATTTTTCTCTGCATATGCTTGTACTTCTTTACATTGGTTATTGGGATATGTATTCTTATCTTGTCTGCAGTTCTTCTGTATAAGTCGGTTTAAATCTTGGTACTCTTTTATCTGCTGATCATCGTTTAGTCCAGTTTTCTTTACGTTTTTTCTATACTCTATAGGTTGCCATGTTTCTGCAGACATCCAAGATTTTTTAATACATTTTCTGACTCTTCGGGATGCTATTTCTTCGTGGGCATCTTTTATCGATGTTTTGACTTTGTTCCACAACTCTTCATTATTTCCCGGATCTTCATTATATTGGATATTTCGGATATTTTTATTTACTAGTTCCATAAATTGTTGTTTTTCTGGAGGATATATCTTCATTCGTTGCACCTTTATATTTTTTTGAGAAGCTTTGAGTTTAATACGAAGAACTGTAACTAGAAGTTGGTGGTTGGAATTACAGTCTGCTCCTGGGTACGTTCTCGTGTCCAGTATAGATGATTTCCACCTTTGGCTTATCATTATATAATCTATTTGATTTCTGTATCGATCTCCTGGAGATTTCCAAGCATAAAGACGGCGGATATGATGTTTAAACAGGGTATTGGTGACAGCCAGTTTATATTGTATACAAAAGTTGATCAATTTCTCACCTCTAACATTTGTCTTCCCCATTCCATACAGCCCAATAATATGTCTTAGATGGTCATCATTCTTTGTTTCCCCAGTTTTCGCATTTAGATCTCCTACAAGCAAGGTAATTTCTCCTGATGGGATTTTTCGCATTGTTTCTTGCAGTTTTAGATAAAAACTCATCTATCACATTATCATCTGCTGCTGCTGTAGGGGCATGTACTTGAATTATATTGAGTCTAACCGGTTTAGTGTCAAGTTTTATGGTGATTATTCTCTCTGCAGCACCTGAGTAAGACAAAACTAAGTTATCAAGTCTCGAAGGTACAACAAAAGCAACACCACTATAATTTTGTTCATTCTGCCCAGCAAAGTATACTGTGTTACCATGTGACGTGGTGAAATGACCTCCATCTTCACCTTTCCAGTGTGTTTCACTCAGTCCCAAGATATCTATATTGTGTTCTTCCATTTCTTTTTCTACCACGGCCAGCTTTCCCGGTTCCAGTAACCCTGTCACATTCCATGTGGCTATTCGATGTTTCGTTCTAAGTTTAGAGTATGGATCTTTAGATATTCCAGTCGCCTTTTTTCCATAAACCGCCGGGTCTTCTACGGACATATGGCCGGTAGCACATTTCACACCATGAGGCCCGGAAACCTCACGGTGCCGATCGCTAGTCGGGTCGCCCGGCTCCAAATCCAAATATACATCGTCCATTCCATAAGATTCTCGTGGAAAAATAATGTTTTCCATTGTTTTCCTCATCCTATGCCGTTGACTAACTTTAGTTCATCCGCCTTAAGGACAAAAGGGTGCCCTTCGCTTTTACTTATCTCCTAAAAGCTAGATTGCCACTTACGCCGAGTCCGCCACGTTGAAAATACCCTTCTGTGCCTTTATCGCCGGTGTGGTCTTCACCCGTATCCCTGGGCAAGGGTTTTTAAAGCGTTATACCCCGCTATACTGGGTCCTCAGCCGAACTTAGCCACCGACTTGATAGTCGGGCCCACCCCCGCGACGTGGACGCGCCGGCTGAGAATAGTCCAAGTGGGTTCAGAGAAGGTGTCTCTGGTTCTCCTTGGACCGGGTTAATGCTCGTGTATGGTGCCACGAACATAATATAATATATTAATTAATAAATAATACAAATTATTCATAATTATGGATTTTTTAGAGATTAAATAACTTTATACGACGTATAATTTACCGGGACTCACGGTTGACCTTGCATTATGCTATGTATGGCTGAGCGCTGCGCGCTCTCCGCGCTCTATCTCAAAAATGGTTAAGCGTTTAAAAAAAATATTTAGAACAAAATTTGTACAGAATTTTATGCTCTACAATAATAGATGCAAATATCATTGACACCATAGGAAGCGAGATATTTGCGAAAAAACGATTTTTGTGAACTTTGACCTGAAGACGCGGACACGAGATTTTATGAGACTTTTGAGACAACTTTTAGAATGCCAAAATAAAGGCTTATACAAGGTTACAGCTTATTATCTCTCATTCCGAGGTTGACCCTCTTTTTTGGCTTAAGTGACTGTACAATTTAGAAAACGGGACTGAAATTTCGGGTTGTTTCAGTTTTTCCTTCCTTTATAGGCTCATAGGACACTAACTAAATTCAAAATTTGAAGTTTGTGTGTCTGCTAGAAATACCTTAGAATTTTGATGATCGGTGAATGTGTCAGTGACAAAATTAAAGAACTTCGACTGGCGATAGTTCGTAAACTATAAGGTATAAATAGTAGGTAATTTAGGAATATAGCTAGTATAGTAGGTCCTCTTGGTCACTGAAAATTCAGGCTTCTAGCTTCATCCACAACGAAGTTACAGGGGGGTCGAAAGTGCCGTAAGTGGCTTCGAGAAAAGGATGGTACGGCTGTTTTCTGCTCGACTTGGCGGGGACACTGCGGTGCCCCCAGATATTTTTGAAGTTGAAGCGGAGTTTAAAGTTGGAGTTTTGGAGTTCCCCTTGCTTTCATTATGCTGTTAGCATTATGATCAAGGATGATGTTCCTTAAAAAAACATACATCTAGTTTCTATTCGTTATATGATATAATTAGAAAAAGCTCAAATAAAAAGTTTCGTGGCTTCCAGGATTTTTCGTACAATTCTGAAATGATTTTCTAAATATTTGAATTATTCCAGATTATATTAGGATTATAGCAAATTTTTAGGAAGAGTATAAATGGCCATGTATCGATGCAAAATAAAAGAAAAATGGTATGAGATGAACATAGAAGGTGTTGATTATCAAAAAGGCATTAGCAGATCTCCCATGGGCAATTTTATATTTGAAATTTTCAAAAATTAACCCCTAGGCTCCCAAAGGGCCAAATTACATAACTTGAGGTCAGTTCAAGTTAAACTAATTGAAACTGTAGAAGTTTTTACAGTTTTTGCCTCTTTGTCCATCACATACTAAAAAATATAGTTATACACTTCAAGGCTTAGAATTTTTGATGCATTTTTGAAAACAATTTTTCACGAAAAACTTGTCTCACCTAAAGTACAATTAACATGAAAATACAGTGCCACCTCGATAATCCGGATCTCCATTAAAACGGATTCTTTAATAATCCGGACAAACATTTCTATTGCATTGTGTACTTTATAATCCGGATTTGATAGTACTAGGTAATCCGGACCTGCCTTTTTAGAAATCTACTTAATTTAAACTACATAGGAACACTGAAATCGATAGTGAGGGGATTCCCCTAACTTCCAGTCTAATACATCTGGGATTCACATAAACTGTAGGTGCCTTTGATTTGCCTACAACGCATCGTATATCGCGTCTAAGGATTAAGAACTTTGTAGTTGTTTGTTTATTGTCACAAGAACAACATACCTACGTTCTATTTTACTTTATGTGATTCATCTAAGTATGTAAACATTTTTTTTACGTATATGTACCTATATATCTAAATACCTCCTAAAAGAAAACATATTACACTAACAATAAAACAAAACTCCGATGTATTACCTATTAGAAAGACTAGTTCTTGGTGAAAACGGAAAAGTGTTGGCAAATGAATACGGAGTAGGAACATCCACAATTTCGGATATAAAAAAGGTATGTATAAATAATTTATTTTAAAGATAATTTTGGACACTCACTATGGACGTATAACTTCTTTTAGATTTCAAATGTGATTCCGGTCCTGGCGTCAGAAAAACCTTACGAAAAGCCGAATATCCACAAATGGAAACTTGTTTGTATACGCAACGATCGAGGCACGTCTCAATTTCCTACGAAATTTTATCAGGCAAAGCAAAACAGTTTTACATTGAAACCTACGGGAATGATAATTTTAGAGCTAGCAGAGGCTGGGTTTCTAACTTCAGAAAAAGACATGGTCTGCGTGCTTTAAAAGTTTGTGGCGAAAAACTATCCAATGATAAAAGTGCCGTCGATCCTTTCCTAACTTTATTCGCAGATAAGATAAAAGAATTAAACCTTGGACCTACTGAAATATACAATGCAGTTGAATCAGCTCTGTATTGGAAAATGTTGGGTGAAGAAACGTTGGTTCGTTCTCAGGAAAAGACCGCACCAGGTCGAAAAATAAACACCTTTCTAGCATGTTGGAATGCTGATGGATCACAAAAATTATAGTTGTTAGTGATAGGATAGGCAAAAAATCCGAGGGCTTTTAAAAATGTGAACATACCTGTTGAGTACAAATCATCTGCCAATGCATGGATGACTATAACAATTTTCTTAGACTGGTTTCATCTTTCTTTTATGCGTCAAGTCAAAAGTCATTTAAGAAGTCTCAACTTGCCTGAAAGAGCCCTGCTAATCGTTGATAACGCTTTGAGCCATGGAACTATAGAAGAGGTGACTAGTGAGGATGGACAGTTTACAACATTATTTCTTCCACCAAATTGTACTGCACTTTTGCAGCCTATGGAACAGAATGCAATCAAACTGACAAAATTATTTTATCCATATAGTCCATATTTTATCAAATAATGAAGAGAACCTTGTTAGGTTATTAAAAAGCATTAACCTGAAAGATGCTGTATGTGTACTATGCAATTCATGGGAAAAAAGTCTCCCCTGAAGTCTTGAAAAAGTGCTGGCACAAAATTATGGCTTATGTGGCAGATACCAACCCAGACACTGAATATGATGCTGAAGATTTGATTCCTCTGAGTGAATTGCGGCACAATTTGCTTTCCACGAATGAAGAAATGAAAGGTAAAGCCTGAAATTTCTCTTTTAGTATTTTTTTTATTAATTCGTAAATATTTAACAGATGTTTCAGATATGCTGAATGTTCTCACTGAGCAGAATCTCACAAACGTGGAAATATGTAATTGGCTTGAAAATGATGAAGATTTGTTACCACTGGAAGTCACAGATGATACAGATGAACAACACGAGAGTGATAATGAAGGTTCAGAGTTAAATACTAATACAAACCAGACTGTTAGAAACACTGTGAAGAATGATGAGGCAGTTAAAAGTTTCAATGTGTGCATGAGACGGGCAGAAGAAAATGATATCCCTATAAGTGATGTTTTTGTACTTCAAAGATTAAAAGAAATTGCTTTTATGATGAACCAGAGAAGGGTCAAGCAAACAAAAATTACAATTTTTTTTACAAAATAAGATAAAACTTGATAAGATATGCTTCTACGAGTATTTTAAATATTATTCTATATATATACTATGATTCGTGTTTTAATATAAATAATGTCCTGAATTATTTACTAATTCGGATCAACGCGGTTTTAATTAGTCCGGATTATCGAGGTTGCACTGTATTTCAGAAAATTTGGCAGCTTTTTTTTTAATTTCAATTTTAATATCAGTTTACAATGTGAGTAAAAAACAATGTTAAATGTTTGAACCAAAAAAAAAATTAGAAATAAGTATACAATTTCTATTAACAACATCTCAGCGTCTCTAAATTATTAAGATATAGCATTTCATATATATAATTATAAATTTACCCCTACCTCCATCTAAAAGCTGTTAAGCTGATGAAAGATAGGGTTTCTGTGTCAAAGGAAAGTCTCTTCTCTAGCGGTCCTAAATTCAAAGTTGATATATTAAAGCAGTCCTACAAGCGTCTATTCAAATTAGTTGCCTGTTCGCTGTTGCATTTTGATTGCGTATATAAAGGCGTAAAGCCGTAAAATGTAAGTTAGAGTTCTAGTTTTTTTGTTTAATTATTATCTTATTTCTTTTACCACAGGTAATATATGTATTTTAACATCCTTCGAAATAGAAACAAGTTTTTAATTGTACATGTGTTTTTATTTATTCGTGTCTGCGGAAACCCATTTTTGATTATCTTTTTCCCAATTTTTTAGCATAAATAAACATAAACTGAAATTAACCTACAAACTACACCATAATGGTGTAGAGAAAATATTTCAGCTACGGGATTTACAGATTGAAGCGCATTCAGAACCACAATGCCCAGCACTTAACCGTAAATGTGTCGATTTCATAGTGCAGAACTGAGGTATTAATCTAAGGACACAGAAAGCACTTGCCTGACCCCAAAGACTTAAGAGTATCCAAAGAGCCCGGAATATTAACTAGAATTAAAATTCCTTAATAATTCAAAATCAGTTTTATAAAGTTTTTTCTTTCTATACATATTTCCTTTAAATCTGAGAGTTGCGTTTATCATCCTTGTCAACATAAAAGTTATTATATAGTATAACCTGTCCCAAAATATAAGATCCTAATTTTTGCCGTTTTAAGTGGGCAATATAAAAATTCTGACCTTTCGTTTATGATAGGTTACAGAGATGGACTTAAGAATTTTATTTATTAATACAAGTGTTTTTGGAGATGTTTATTTATAGATGCACGTAAAAACAAATGGATAAGAAGTACAAATATACAGTTTCAATGAATGGGGTTTACAAGAGGAGACATATTGTATAAATAAAAATATATTTTAACTTAAGCCTAATTCGGTTTCACTATCACTGTCATCAGCTGAGGTAATTATCAGTGGTTTTATATTATTTACATAAATATATGAATCCTCAACTTTAACAACGCGCTGAATGGAATTCTTCCAGCTTTCACAACGTATATCATTTACAACTTTTTTTACTAATTCAACCACTGACACGCTTAAAGTAGGAGAAACATTTTGTGCCCTTATTTTTGCTTTAACTTGATGCCAAATATGTTCAATTGGATTAAACACACAATAATACGGAGGAAGCAGCAAAACAGTGTGTCCCATTTTCTCAGCCAACTATCACAAACATATTTCTTTTTCAATTTATAGTCTTTCATAAAATCACTTTTTATAACTAAAGTCAAAATAAATGTCATTTTCTAACATATATTCCTGTATTTCCGATTTGGTGTTGGCTGCATTAGGAACCTTATTTAGTAGGCACCTATGGTAACTTGCATTGTTCATAACTAAGGACACCCAAATATGCAAAGCGCATATATTGTATATTTTGCATATTATATGCATTTTTCTAAATATTTGCATAAATGCTTTAAAAATAGCATATATGTGCATATTTGAAGGAATTTATAATAATGTAGGTGGCGGGCGTTATCATTCATTTTTCGGAATAAGGGTCAAGGTTTAGGCCGCCGCCGCCGCGACGGTGGTTTTCCCCAAATAAATTTTATTATTTTATGGTCAGTAAGAACCAGTCAGTAAACCCCAGACTGCCGTCAGAGCATACTTGTATTATTAATTTATTAGATTTCATTTTTGGTTGTGCTTTTAAAGTGGTTACGTCGATTTGTGCTTTTTATCTTGTGAGTCGTATTTTACTACAGTGAAATGTCCAAAGCCAGTAGTGTGTCAGTGTGGATTAAACCATACAAAGAACTAAGAATAGATATTGGAAAAATCTACTGTTCTGCATGTGTTAAAATTGTAAGTATAATTTTTGAATACCTATTGAATATACACGGTATTTCGTTTTCGTTTAATATTTAAACATAACGAAATTTTTGTCAGGATTTTGCCGTTGATGCTATTTTCAATGTTATTTAAGTTATTTTTGTTCCATTTAACGAACAAAATTTCTATTTAACGATACCACGAAATAGAAATACATACGTAAACGTATGTATTTCTAGGTAATCTAATAAAAAAGAATTTTAATTTTTGCCTGCCCTAAGCACCTAGTTTTCTATTTAACGAATTTTTTCCTTGGGTTTGTAATTAAATTTTCTTTTTTTTTATTGCAGATACCATGCAATTAAAAATTTCAAATAGAGCAACACGGGAAAACTGCTTGCCATATTGCCAAATTGAGTAAGACGAAACCTGGAGATAGGTCACAACACACATTAATGCAATGTTTCCAACCAACGTACAAAAATAAAGAGCTAAATAAACAAGACATCTTTAACCGAGATCTATGCCTTGCAATGATGACATCAAACATTCCGTTATCGAAGCTACGTAATCAAAACTTAGTTTGTTGAGTTGTTGAGTTTTCTCAATTTATAAATTTTTATACAACGATAGAAGACAAAATTTTTTAATGGAGAATTTTGAGAAACATTTAGTAGTTTATTGTTTTTATAACTAACGGCGACCCTGTCTCTTGCAATATTTGCATATTTCCGCTTACTTAGTTGCATCGCCCTGTATGTATCAAATTTAAAATGTATGTTTTATTATGCTGTTTACTACGTACATAAATTTTTATAATATGTACTTACCTTATTATTATTATTATATGTTAATCTTTAAGTAAAGTAATAAAATACATTATTATTTATATTTATTTTTTACTTTGTATAATATTATATTTAGATTTAGTTCATTCGCCCTGTATGTTGAAAATTTAAAAATGAGTTTTTTATTGCTACATTTGTATAGTACTCGTATCATGTAATGTGAAACAATAAATTTACATTTTTCAAATCTATTTCGATTTTTTTTTTACTGCATATTTACAACATGTATGTGCATATTTTGAGAAAATTATTTGCATATTTATGCGCATATTTTAAAGTTTTTCACTTGCATATTTGGGTTTCCTTATTCATAACTATAACACTCTGTTCGGGAACATTTGGCAAAAGGAAATTTTGAAACCAATTTTCAAAAAGTTCTGCAGTCGTGTCTTCATGATAGTCAAAACTAGAATCTTTTATGTTTTTTGCAGATAATAGTAGACAATTTGAAACCCAGCCCTTTTCAGATCCAGCATGCAAAATGGTTATTCGTTTACCTTTATTTGAAGGTGCGTTAGTCTGACATTTTGTACTGTTGTCAACCCACTCTTTTTGCACAGCGTCATGAGTATCGAACCATGTTTCGTCAAGGTAAATTATTGGCCAAGTCTCTAATCGATACTTTTTAATTTCTTGTAAATAATTATGTCGCAAGATTCCTAATCTTTGTGACTCCATCACTACTTGCTTTTTGTTAATTTTTCGGAACGTGAATCCAATTCTTAAGAAAATTCTGTGAAGGGTTGATCGGCCACAATGTATATTGGTCCCGTCCTGCACCAGTCTTAATTTTATTTTGTCTAGTGTCGGCACCAACTGATCTTCATACATAAAATATATTTTTCTCCTGATGACATCTTTTTCACAATCATCTACATGATGCATTTGAAAAATCTTTCCGTTTTTTCCTGTTCTCGAGTGATGGTTTTCCTACAATACCCTTAATCGTAAAAACTGGGGTTTTTGCACTTTATTTATTCAAATTTCTTTTTACCAAGCTGTCGTAAACATTTTTCACTATTTGTTTAGCGTCAAGTGAAAAATGTTTTCTCTTGTGATAGCCACTATTGCAATTTTCCCACGGACGCCACATAATTAAAATAGAACCGTTACGTTGTAAGTTGTAAGTAAAACTAAAAATAAAAATAATAAAAAGTATCTTTCGAATCTTAATGGGGATCTGTGGTCATTAGGCCTATATTATCAAATACTTAAAGGGCTTCAAACCAGCCAGGCAGTAAATATATAAGTAAAAAGAGATCCAATATGATTGCAGGTGCAAGTGAGGGAGGTATACAAAGCAGGTAAAATAAAAAATACGTTTATCGTAATACCTGGCAACTATGCACAAAACCTTAATAGGGTCGTTTATTGCCCCATTGAAAAAGCAAAAAGGCAGGATGTCTTGGGATTTACTTTACAGGAATAAAACCTAATTTTTCGTACTCCTAAAAACGTAATTGACATAAACTTTTAAGTATAAAAATTTCCGTGGTCACACACGTCTTTTTAATGAACTCATCTGCTGTGGTAGTATAAGAATATATTTGTAGATTTAACAAATATATACGTACTAGCCGGGCCCGCGGCTCCGCTCGCGTGGATTTGATTCACTACTATCGTCACTGCTTATTCCTTATGTTACCCAACGTAATAAAATCTCCCATTATTTCTTCTTATCTCCCAATATTTCTCCTTATCTCCCATTATCTCTACATAATTTCCATTATCTAGGCTTATCTCTGCTCATCTCCCATTATTTCTCCTTATCTCCCATTATTTCTCCTTACCTCCCATTATCTCACCTTATTTCCCATTATCTAGGCTTATCTCGACTTATCTCCCATTATTTCTCCTTATCTCCCATTATTTCTCCTTATCTCCCATTAGCTCACCATAACTCCCATTATCTAGACTTATCTCTGCTTATCTCCCATTATCTCACTTTATTTCCCATTATCTAGGCTTATCTCGACTTATCTCCCATTATTTCTCTTATCTCCCATTATCTCACCATAACTCCCATTATCTAGACTTATCTCTGCTTATCTCCCATTATTTCTCCTTATCTCCTATTATTTATACTTATCTCCCATTACCTCATCTTATCTCCCATTATCGAGGCTTATCTCGACTTATCTCCCATTATTTCTCCTAATCTTTCATTATCTCACCTTATCTCCCATTATCTAGGCTTATATCGAATTATATAGAACATATGTATAAATTTATAAAAACACGTAAATCGGATAAGTGGTTCTCGAGTGATAAGCGCACTAACGGACAGACAGACAGACAGACAGACGTTGCATTTTATTGTATTCTTTGCTACATGATATTGTTCCATATTTAATGCTTTAGGGAGTGTATTGCAAGAGAACACGCTAGCGGCAAACTTTTCTCCGACTTGATTCACTATTGTCGACACTGCTTATTCCTTATGTCACCTAATAAAATATATGCTACAACCTGGCCAGAGAACATACGTATATTTAAAAAAAAGGCACGTAAATCGGATAAGTGGTTCTCCAGTGATAAGCACACTAACGGACGGACAGACAGACAGACAGACAGACGGACAGAGAGACATTGCATTTTATATATATTATAGATATTCTCTGCTACATAATATTGTTCCATATTTAGTGGTTTGGACTGTGTATTGCAAGAGAACGCGCTAGTGGCAAACTTTGTCCGACTTCATTTACTATTATTGTCACTGCTCATTCCTTATGCTACCTATCGTAATAAAATATAGCTTATAACCTGGCCGGAGAACATATGTATGTTTAAAAAAAAAAAAGTACGAAAATCGGATAAGTGGTTCTCCAGTGATAAGCTCACTAACGGACAGACAGACAGACAGAGATACGTTGCATTTTATATATATTATAGATGTAATAAAATATATACCTATAACCTGGTCAGAGAACATATGTATGAATTTAAAAAATCACGTAAATCGGATAAGTGGTTCTCGAGGGATAAGCGAATTAACGGACAGACAGACAGACAGACAAACATTGCATTTTATATATATTATAGATATAGATTATTATTATTATTATATAACCTGGCCAAAGAATATATGTATGAATTTAAAAAAGACAGGTAAATCGGATAAGTGGTGCCCGCGTGATAAACGCACTAATGGACAGACAGACAGACAGAGAGACATTTTATATAGATTATAGATTACAGATATTCTTTGCTACATAATATTGTTCCATATTTAATGGTTTAGGCTGTGTATTGCAAAGGCACGCGCTAGCGGCATACTTATTTCCGACATCATTCGCTATTTTACGTCACTGCTCATTCCTTATGCTACCTATCGTAATAAAATATAGCCTATAACCTGGCCAGAGAACATATGTATGTTTTAAAAAAAAAATACGTAAATCGGATAAATGGTTCTTCAGTGATAGGCGCACTAACGGACGGACAGACAGACAGACAGAGAGACGTTGCATTTTATATATATTATAGATGTATTAGAGGCCTCCAAGAGTAATTCAAAATATGATCAATTATTAATCGCTTATT